>JAHPZR010021840.1:0-7500 GCA_019787425.1 Platygyra sinensis
GAATAAATGGCCCCATGCAATCCTTTCGCGTGTTTCTCGCCCCCAAGAGTTTTTCTGTCACAGCGCTCCAAGCTCACTTTTTCAAAAAGCCACCTTTTGGTGACCTTTAATTGTAAAATGGTCGCCATAAAAAAACAGTGAGTCGCCAACAAAAAAGTGAAGGGGAGGACACTTCATGGCATATTACACGAGGGGCTAAAGCGCCGAACGGCACGTTTTCAACACATTACTTTGCTACAGTAAGTTTGGATCATTATCAGTATCTGGGCAACTGCACACCTATCCCTCCCCTAACCCAACAGCAGCACTAACTTATTAACTTATTACAACATGTTGGGTTAGGGGACGGGTAGGTGCGCAGTTGCCCAGATACTGATATTGATCCGTAAGTTTACGCATTCATGACGAGTGCTGCAAATGATTTTACAATTACTTAGAGGAATGTTAGGAAAGCGAACGAGATGTCTAGAGTTTGTTCGAACAAACAAGGGAGGCGAATCACAACTCGCAAGTTCCTTGGACTCTTAAGGCCCGTTTACACAGGTGATTTTTGTCGCGGCAACTCGATGCAATTTTTGTCGCGCTTAAGTTGCAACTCCAAAATCGCGCGTGTAAACTAGGTGCGATTTTCAGTGTGATTTGTCGCCGTGATATATCAACATGACACGAGCGTGGGGCAAAACGCATAATTCACAATTCAATATTCACTATTCAATATAGGAATTATAATGAAGAAACACCTCCCTGGCGACCCCGGGAACGGGGTTGGAAATCCTGCTGAAGTTTCAAGGATTCTCTAAAAGGGTTCTCTAAGGAGATTTTGCATTCAATGATCCTGACTTCTTCCAATAGATATTCACCGCTTTAAGATCTAAATCTTTAAAAAAATATAATTTCAAATATCCTTTCCCTCTCTTACTGAGGGCAACTAAGAACCTGATGACGACTTTTCTCTCTTGTGAACGTTTGAAAGTCACCGCTCACTTTTAACGGGAGGGCCAAAGCTTGAGCTTGCTTAACCTGCGATCACGCGTTCATTTTTAATATTTTTTAGTAAGCTGAGAGAACGCCTGATCGCAGATTCAGTGAAGCTTGCTATAATGCTATAATGCTATAATGTCTTGGTTTTAATTACCGCCGAAAATCACTGGTCGCAGCAGGGTCGTGAATGTATGTTCCCCCGGAAAAAAAACAAACAAAACAAAACTAAAGATAAAAAAAATTCCTCGAAAACTTAGCACTAGATCAAAACAAACAGGAATGCTATATGACAGAATGTTTCTTTTTTTTGTTTTAAAGCAGATCAAAATGGTTGCTGATGATTCATCTTACAATCTTTTATGTGAGCTTCGGCGGTTGCATACATCAGTCAGAGGTGAAGATATAGCTTGCAAGTTTTGGTTGGGCTGTGCGTCGTGTTTCGAGCTAGAAACTCTAACCTTACACAAATTTCAAACCTAAGACGTGATTTTCAATACGGGGCCCTGTACTGATATCGATATCTTATGACACGCCAGAACTAATTCAGTCAGTTTGTGTAAACATTCGAAAAACTTTATCCTTTTGCAAGAGATCATCGTCTCTTACCTTTGGCTTCTAGAAAACTGCACCACCCCCCTCCCCCTCCGGATTCCTTGACTGAACAACTGCCTTTCTGCCGGAACCTATACAACCTTGCGATGTTTTAACAATTTTAGCATGTTTAGTGCTTGTTAATCAGCCTTCATTCCTATAGTTCTGAAGTTCAAAGTTGGTAAATGGTAGAATTTCATTTTGCTATATAACTATGGTCTAAATGGTCCTGTGCTTCATGATTTTATCAACAGAAGTTGAAAAGAACCATCTGGTACATGTATAGTGAATCGTACACTGCATGAAAGAATACACAAGACTTCTGATAAGTTTGATTTTATTTTATGGAGGAAAGAAATACTCGTACGTACCAATGATGGTTTGATATAGAGCAAATGGCCGTTTTTATGCTAGAGACGTTTAAGTTGCCTAGACAACATTAACGTCTAAGATGTTAAAGCCGACTGGTATAAAAACGAGACGCATTTAATTAGTACTCAGTCTAACAAGGAAAAAATACTTTTTTCATAAAAAAGACTGGGTTCCACACTCGGACGACACTGGAAACAAGCAACTTTTAGCGTGTCAACATATAAACAAATCTAACACCTGAGGTGTTAACATGGCAAGGCAGTTAAGGGCGTCACGTTTTTATACTAGACAGGTTTAACGTCTCAAACGTTAAAGGCGACTGATAAGAGCGTCGTTTAGACGCTCTTAAAAGGAGACGTTTATATAAGTAGACAGAAGTTCAAGGCGTCTTCCTTACTTTTCGTTTATATACTAGACGGCCTACTAGACGTTAAAGCCGTCTCGAGACAGCTTTAACGTCCGAGACGACATTAACGCCTCTAGCATAAAAACGGCCTATAATGTCGTGTTGTGCCGTGCCTTACTACTTAGCTTGTTGAAGGACGACTAAAAAGGGGCACAAATTTCAAAACACCTGTTGTTTAGTTTAAGCCATAGGGCTTTTATTCAGGGATAGCAGAGTCATAGCACAAGATTCCTGTTTTAATTTCTAGTGGTCGTTAATCTTTTCAGACCATTCTCAAGTGTTTTGTTATTGAACGGTTCAATAACAAAACATTTGTCTTGCACACTTAAAGCACTTGACCGGTTAGAATAAAGAAAATGGCTTGGGCGTATAGCGGATTTGAAAGGCCAATATTTGTAATCTTTTCAAGTCTGGAAAAGAGACGCCGGAAAAAAAAAAAAAAAAAAAAAAAACATTTGTCATTAGTGACGCAGTTGAGCAAACCGACAACTTCATTTCCTTTAACAGGAAGACGTTTTTAGAATTTTTTCACGGTTTCCTCTGGTTATTTGCCTTCGGCAAGTTTATGAGCTGACCGACGCCCATTACAAATTAAAACAACTTGTCGTTACGTAACAGGAAGACATAACGTTCGATATAGCATGCAGGGGAAAATAACTTCTTACTTGCATTTGTTTTGGCTTAATCAGCATTGAATCCCATATAAACCCCAGTGTAAAGGATTTTACCACTGGATAACTGTCACTACACAGGAAGGGCACACCTTCTGGTTCCTTTCCCCAGATAATCATAATCTATCGAGAACATTTTGTCAATAGGCTGCTTTCATGAAGAAGTGCATGCTATTGTCATCGCAAGCAATTTCTTGTGGCATCATTTAGTGACATGCCATGCTTGCTCCATCGTATTTCCTGCCTACTTTAAGGATGCGTGAGGTCAGGAACTCCATCCACACATGTCATCGTCCTTCTGTAGAAGTGCCAGGGGTGGGTTAAGAAATGCCACTTGAACTGACAGTCCCATCATCTAAATCATAAATTCTTCTAGGAAGGCTTTATGACACACAGACTGTGCACATTGCTTCATCAAGCATTTGAATGATTTCCTAAAAGAACATCATCGAGATAATCACCAATGAACTGCTGTAAAGTATTTAGTGCTGATGTCAGTATATATTTTTTATAAACTCGTCAATGTATAAATAATAATAAAAGCTGTTGTTGTTATCGAAAATGGGGGTCAGTTTGCTACATTTTACGTGCGCATTATCCGCCAACTTGGGCCATTTTGATTTTCAGCTTACGATGGCAAACACTGACTTTCTGGCGCAACTAGCAAAACATGGCTGATTTCTACTTGTGATAACTGTGGCTAGATGATGTACCACGTGATTCAGTCTCACTGTGTGCTTTGCTCGCGATTTGCCATGGTGTATGGCTCTTGTCAATTCGTAAATCATAACCTGTTGTCCAGCTTTGGTGATATCTACTAGTCCAACTTGCAAGAAATAAGCCAAAATGTTGTTATATTCTCTGAGGCTTTCAGCTGATCTCAAACGAGGATGATAAGCAAACAAATCTACACGAAGGACACTCTTATTAACGAATACGACGTGAGTATACATGCTTTCTTCTTCTCCTGTTGTATTGTTTTATTGCGAAATGTTCAATTTCCCCGCGAGTAACTTGATGAGTTCTTCAAAGTAATCTCCGTGAAGAATTTCATTTATTTTCGTTCTAACCTTGTCACTGAATCCACGTTCAGTAATATCTTTTGTTTCTTGTGCACTGCCCAAATAATCGGCAAACATTCGTCATGGAGTGCTTTTATGTAGAGTAGAGGGGGTAAGTTTCTAAAGAAACTATGGTGCTGCGTCGGTGGGAGTATTAAGGGATAATTTGGTTTTATCAACTGAGTTGATAATGTGAATTAGCCACCGTAAAGAGATTCGAAAGCTGACGTTTCGAGCGCTAGCCCTTCGTCGGAGCGAATCGATATGTAGAGGTTTCGATGCTTGTTCTTCAAGCTTGTGGCAAACTTTCCGCTTCAGAGAATAGAGTTCGCAAACAGCAGTACGTTAATTTTAAGGTTGCTTTGAGATTCCCAGGGATCTATCAATAAAGTGCTTTTTTCCATCTTGGTTGGAAGTTAATCTTTTCTTTCAGGTATCGTTATTTTAAATTCAAATGAAACGTAGTGTAGCCACTTGTTTCCAGATTAATTAAAAGTCATGAAGCATGAACTACACTCAACTTGTGCCGAAGTTCTACTGGCAATACTATTTTGTGGCTATATACATGTTAAGTTGACCAGGCTGGAAAGAAAACCACGCACTGGCAAACGGAGAAAGGCCTTGATTTCCGCATGTTGTCAATATACACTTTATTGCTAATTCCTCTTACAAGCCGAGGACAATTTGTTTGACTGATTTGAGTTTTCACGCTTGGAAGTGTGTTATTCATTTGATCGAATGATGCTTTGAGTTAGTCTGTCCGTCGTTAGATGTACATAGAACGGTGCAACCAAACGAATGTGCTTATGTCCTCAGTTTAATTTAAAATCAAACGCGATAAAAACGTTTCTAGTTATTTACTCGTAACGGTTTTAAAATTTGTCTTCAAGTTGTCAAGAGACATTAATATGTAAACACGAGAAAATGGCAAGTGATGCGCAAGTAGTTAGAAGTTTCTCTGAAACAAAAAAATGGGTGCTGCTTTCACTACTAGAACCTTCTGAACTTTTTTACAAGACAGGAGCACATACAAGTTAAAGTGTCTGGGGTTGTTTGTAAGAACAACTTTAACACCCGTTCGCTAGCACACCACTTAGTTGCTTTCAATTAGATCATAAACGACGGAATTTCAGGATTTCTTTTCCCAATTAACACAGTCCTTTGCACCCTTATATATTACGATGCGAACCAGATACACGCAAGAGAGCGTTTTTTAAAAATATCTGACATTCACTTAATTGAAAACGCTGAAATTTAGGCAGTGACTCCGGATAAAACGAATATGGACAAAGAATTCCCTCCTGCTACATGGTCTTACATATAAACAACTTTCTTAATCATGAATTCCGTCTCTCTGCAGACTCTGCACACAGTATGACTGAAATCAGAAATGACCACTTCCGGTGACGTTCTCAAAGGCATTCAAGTGGCTTTCTGTAGCTTTTTTGACTCAAGCTGTACAGAGAGAGAAGCTGGCGGAGGCGGTATACTTTAGGTTATCCCGTCTCATTTCGACTTCGTACCATCAAAACCTGACAGTGTGAAATGGATAGAGTGTTTTAACCGAATCCGGACAAGACTCATTCATTGCTTTGACTAGAACTGATTCAGTTGTCTGCCCAGGTTTTGATTCTTGTCCGACCGGGTACTCTAAAAACATTTATCTCTGTTGCCGCTTTTTGAAAGCTAAATTGCTGGATACTATAAAACCTTCTCCAAAATCGACAAGCCAGTAACCATAAGCAAGCGCAGAACCAAAATCCTTAAATCTCCGACTGCCCTCACACGTCATTACATAAGAAGATCGTTTCGCAGCACACAAGTTAACACTCATTTCAATAAACTACAACTGATAAAGAGATTTCATAGTGTTGGTTATGATTCACTCTTTATTAACTTCCAAAGAATACAGAATAAAATTCCTGTCTTAACACAGGTTCATACACGTTTAAGATACGTTTGTTTCACACATTTTTCACGCTGGCCTAAAGAAGAATACAAATCAAAATACGGAAGATGGTTTAGTAACATTTCACACAAAACTCAAGATTTAAATCATGAAGAAGGAAACTGACAAAATACACACTAAATACGCGTTCAAATTTTCCGCAATCACACAGTCCGCCAAAAGCAAAGAAAAAAATTGGTTTGTAAGTTTTTTTTTCGATTTGCTATATCATCAGCTAAAATCCCTTCTAATTCAAGTAAGTGCGATAAGTGGATAGCGGTCAGGTTCATTAGTAAGAAAGTCTACGCCGTTTACGTTCAAATTAGTTCAGTTTTTGCAGTTGGGCTTACTTGGTTCTCGCAATGCTCATTTCTTAGGATTTCTCCTGCTGGGCTCGTATTTTTTGTCTTTACTCTTAAGTCTGCTTTACTCCTTTCTTCTCAGTCTTCTTCTTCTTCACCTTCTTCTCCTCCTCCTCCTCCTTCTCCTCCTCCTCTTCCTCTTCCTCCTCTTCCTCTTCCTCCTCGCTCTTCGGCTTCGTCCCGTCCTCCTCCAACTCCTCCTTGCTCTTCTTCGTCTTCTCCCCCTCCTCCTCTTCCTCCTTATCCTCATCGCTCTCCTCCTCCTCTTCTTCTTCGCTCTCATTCGTCTTCTCCTCCTCCTCCTGCCCTGTAGTCTGTTTGGCGGCATCGGCAAGATATTTCAAAGTTTGATGCAGGATTCTTGAAGATTTTGCAGTCCCTTTCGCCTTGACGACTAGTTCCTTTAGCTCGGTGGGTCGTGTCGCTCTGGTCAGTTCGTAGATGAGGACGGGTAGCCGAACTCTCTCCATGTCAAGGACACCAACTTGTACGAAGTAGAACAGAGTGTCATCAGTGAAGTAAATATAGTAGTCGATGCGAAGGAAGCTCATGTTAGCATACACAACGTGCATGTAGCTTTCAGCAGACTTTTTCTTGAGCACGTTCTTCACGACGCTTTTAATCAGGTCTACGAATTTTGCCTTGTATTTGCCACGAAGGTGTTTGTTCAGGATAATTTCTATGCCACTAAGATCTTTTTTATCCCCAACGAACAGGAAGTCGTAGAACGTGTCCACGGCGCAAATTATTGGCAAACACTCATCATTGAGGGCCCCGATGTATAATGTGGCTTTTTTCTCTTCAAACCTTTGGCGCATATCTCGCTCAATCTTGCGAAGCTTAAGGGCTTCGTTGATGCTCCTCTTTTTTCTCTCTCTCATCGATCTGTTCGCTCAGGGTTTGGCCCATTTTGAAGGAACTCACTTTTGGTGTTCAGCTCCACAACTGAGACTTCAGTGAAGGTTAGAGTTAACAGAGCCCCCTTAAATACTGCTCGATTCTGTTTAATCCTGCCTGCCGGGCTCTTTCCTAAGTGGTATCGGAAATGCGTCAATTTTCAAAAATGTTTCAGTCGTTGAATTATCTTTCTGGGCTGCTGACTATTAAA
>JAHPZR010021840.1:17500-30000 GCA_019787425.1 Platygyra sinensis
CCAGATGTTGACCAGGACAAAGAAATAGACAATGGTATTAAGGCAAAACAATATTTATTTTGAACTATTTGATAAATATTTTGACTCCCTTGCAGTTAATTTTGCTTGTAACTTCACACATGCATATTCGGCTCTGTTGTTTATAAATTAATTTCAGTAACAGTACGTCTGGGCTGCCTGTGTTCATCTGTAGTGCCTCACGTTTCTTTAAAGCCAAAGCTTCTTCCTCAGAAAATTTATTTTTTAATTACTTACTACAGCGATTATCCTTGGCAAATTAAAGATGTTCGTCGAATAGAAGCATTAAATAGCGAAAGTGATGATTTCTTCATGCATGATATCGATTTAAGACACTCGGCGTTTTACATCTTTTTCGACCCTGGAGACAACTTCCTTCCGCAAGACGGAAATAACTGAATCCGTCGCTTGCACAAGCCTGAAATAATTTGTTTCCACCAAGTGATGGTTACTAAATAAGGCATGAATTTCCAGGGTTCGTACTTTCAACGTGCATTTGCTGTGTGTGGCTTTGAGAAACATAATTGAATAAATTAAAAGAGGATATAGTGCAAAAGGGTTGTGATAAAAATTTCACTGTGTTAATAACTGATAGAACCAAGACTTAAAAAAAGTTCGTTTTAAATGTTTATAATGGTTATCAACAAATTAACCAAGTTCATTTAACAAGTGTAGCGGACCAGCTGGAGATCTATATATATTTTTTCGTTTACTGAAGTTAGGTCCCTTTCATAAACAAGCGATGCCATTTTCACAACACTTAGAAAATCTTTTAACTCTTAACAAATTTTTCTCTACTAAATTAAAGAAAAAGGAAAAAATGTAAGTAACCACCTAGCATCGAACCTGGAACCTCTGTTTCCTAACGTCCCTCTTATACCACTACACTTTCAGGTTCATCCGTCAAATTTCCTCAAAATTTAATTATACTAGTACGCCTATCAGCAGTCGATGCTGACGTGTAACGTATGGCGAAAGGGAGTGAGAGTTAAACCAGACTACTATTTGTTTTGCCTTTGTTCAGCGTCCTTTCTTTCTTTTTTCTTTTTTTAACAGCTTTACTGGGTAAACCACATAAATAAATAGCATAAAAAAAGCAAGACCTAAAAGGGGCAGGTGCAACGGGATGAAGTCCCATGCGAGGCACCGCCCCTGGATTAAGACCTAAAATTAAAACAAAAGCATACACAAGCATTGATAAGAGGAAAGAAATATATATCTAGAGTGGCATGAGCATGTTTGGACTAGCATCCACGTGCAGGGGTAATTGAGATCATATACCCTTGAAAGGTGAGTGCTCATTAGTTTGTGGACAGTTGTATGAAGAAAGCTGTGTTAAAAAAGTGGTAATGTTCCTATAGCACTTTTTGAACACAACTTTCTTCATACAGTAATTCCAAGTGCTACACAGCATCGATTCAATTGCCGACAGTTGTATGTTACACAATGGTTTGAAATCTATGTTGCGTTCTAAACACCATGAGGGCTGCTGCTACGCAGCAACTTTTAATCGCATGGGAAAGAGGTTGCCAGGGCTACAAATCTTACTTCGATCTAGTCGCCAGGGTCCAATAGACCATTTTACAGTTGTCGGCTTAGTGACCTGGTTTCTGAATCTGAATGGCAGCGAGGCTGGAGTTGACCTTGTGTTGACACAGACCTTGCTGCTTTTATTGTGCAAATCTAGTTGTTCTTATGCTAACTAATATGCATTTACATAAGAAAAGCGGAGGTCTGTATCAAAGCAAGGTCACCTCCAGCCTCGCTTGCACTCATAGCCAGGTAACTAAGCACACAACTGTAAAATGGCCTATTGTTCAATAGTGGGTTAACTTGACTCTGAACAAAACCATTAACCCTAGGTTAGTGTTCACCCTGCTTTGAGTAACTGCTTCGAGAACTCATTACAAGCAAAACACTGGTTACTTTTCAACAGTTAATTTAATCTTTAAAAACTAATTTTAGGTTTAGGTATGAAAGTATGATGAACCAACAAAATACCTGGGAGGTGTGATAGTTGGCACTGGCTAAATGAAAACGAATCTAATTTGGTTTTAGGAGGTGATTTGAATAAAAAAAATGCATGCAATGTAAATGAACATAATAAGTCAAAGTTCAACAAAACTGAATCAACTTCAGCATCAACATGTGTAAAAACCAATAAAATCCTAACAAAGATAACATTACAACTATTCGTTACAACAGAACCCTATATAAATAAGTAATTTGCCATTAGAAATGGTGGTAGTGTTCCCAAATTCTAACCGTCCAATTGAATAAAATGAACAAAAAAAACAACAACATGTAAACGGAACATGTAAACTGAACAGGTGAACTGGAAGGTTATGTTAAGTAATGTCCATCTGCATTGCAGAAGCACTGGACAAATGATTTTTTTGGGATTAAAAGTTCATAACCTCTGATTGTAACTGAAACTAATACTTTGAACATGATGATGGAAAGTGTACTAAACATTGGCAAGTTAAGATCTGCATTGTTTTTCTAACGCGTCACGCAACGACTGACTAAGTGAAAGAAGGGATACTCGTAGGCTAAATCGCCATAAAAAAACAACTGCCATATGAAAGCCAAATAAATTAACCATCACTACGACTCAACACGGCAACCGTACTGTGCTGAGAATTTCAAATGCTATTCGGTGTTCTGTGGCCTGTCCATGTGCTCGGCTTCTTTGACGTTATCGCGGTCACGCTGCAACAGCCATTTGGAATTACATTTTGCACACCAAGAGTAGAAAATGCACATGTTTCATGTGGCATTAAATTACAAGTGAAGTTTATTTCTACATTTTAAAATAGCTTTACGTAAGCATATTAGGACCGAACGGAGTCGCCCTCGAAAAGTCTACATCGCGTCAACAGTCGAATACCGAGCTAGAGCGGCCTGTGCATAACAGACGCTCCGAAATAAAATTGAAGACTAATTTGTGACCAGAGCCAAAAAGATATGCGAGTCAAAAGTAAATATAAAAACGAGAATAAGAAAAAAAGTGCTCAGTCTGTACGGTCTGCACAGTCTGCACGGTCTGGTCTACAGTCTGCAGTCTGCATGGTCTGCATTTTGGGGTGACCCAGTACGTGATGTCTTGCTTGTTTACTCGAACATTCAAATCACGAAATAAGATTTTCTTTTGTGAAACATTCAGGCAAAACTACGCGAAAGCTTTGTCAGAGCCTTTTAAAGCACTGAAATAGTATGCGTTCGTAGTTAAATTTTAGTTTTTAAGCTTTAAAAAAACATTTACAAAGTAAAAGCTCAACTAACCTTGAAGAGCACATGGTAAAAACACGGCGTGCAAGGCATTGTGGTTGAATTTGTGGATGCAGCGCAATGCATTGTGGTAGAAAAGTTTGAAGCTCGATTCCCTTGCCGATTATATCTGCTGACTTCGCTCAGTCGCTTCAGGCTCCTTCGCTGCGTCAGCAAAAATGCGACATTCTTAAATATTAATGATAGAGCTGCCCCAACTGACCTACAAATAAAAGCTGACCGCAAGCAAACCAGTGTGAATATGAACAATTGAGCATTTGGTGAGTGTATTTTACTCCATCAACAAATTATAACCAGTTTCTACCTTGTCTAGACCAGAACTGAAGCAGATATGGCATCGTCCATTCTGAAAGGCTTGGTTACCAATTATGGCAGGCTTGGTTACCAATTATGGCATCGACCGTTAAAAATGGCTTCGCTTGTTTACGGAATTAGAAAAATAGGCATCGGCGAGCGAGAACAACCAGCAGTAATGCACCAGTAATAATGTTCTATTTAAGCGGACTTTAGGCGTTCAGTAAAACGATTAAACTGCTTAACTTTATTTCAAAAAATACTGAGAAGCATAAAATTGAGAAAGGTTGGTGTAAGGCATTATTCAACAAGGCCATCTGCCCGTCAATAACTGACAAACCATGACTGTGAAGACCGCGCATTAGCTTTTTACATCAATGGATTCTCATCTACAATTTTCCCCTGAACCTCTAAACTTCTTAGCCTCTGAAGTTTCTTCTCAGTTCCTCTTCTTCGTTGCGTCTGATAATTGCAAGTGTCATGTTCGTTGGCGACGAGAGAGCCGAATTAAGGGTAAGAGCTTCAATTTCCAATATGAGCCTTGTTCCTAAGGTTATATCCCTTACAAGTTATTTTTAGATTACACCTGGCCTTTGAAGTCACAGGCGGGTCTATAGAAGTAGCCAATCCTGTGACACGAGTTTTCTTTACGTGGCAGCCTTAGCTGCTATATACTCGTCTTTTCATTCCGCACAAGAACACCTGCTCAACGCAAGTGGTTGTATTCTCCATGAGAAGGCTGGACACTATTTTCGATAATAATTGAGGAGGATTACCTTAAGATCTATCTGGAGATTAGCTCTGTTACTCTTCACTCTTCCCCCGGATATCCTCGAGCATTCACGAAAATACATTCGGGAAAGAATAAAATCAAACGTAAATAGAATAAATTTCTTAATAACAGTACCATCTCGCTCGTCAAGAACTGAGAAAAGCAAGACATAAACCTGCATTTTTGATGATTGGACGGCAAAAATATATATTGCCAACGAATGGAGATCATTTACCTGGTTTAAGGCAATAGACCGTTTTCGATATATTAATATTGAGCTTGGTATACGTAGTGAGGCTTAGAGGACACAAACTAAGGAGATTGAATGACCATGTTTATAAATTTCTTTTGTTTGTGTCCTTTTGGCCTCACTATCAGGCTAAATTTTAATATATCGAAAGTGACCTATTGAGTGAAAATAAGTTAAAAGGTTGAAAATCTGTGAAAAAATCCTGTACGAAACATTCCATGATGAAGTATCGTAAAACATGTGTTTATTTTAATACTAATTACCGATACCTAAACCCGGCATCTTCTGACAGATAAAGTAAAAAGTCAAATGGGAAAATTCTCATTAGTTAGAGCACGTGGTGCGAATTTTATTATCCAATCACAGGGCTCGTAAGAAACAGTCCTAAAATTAACAAGAGAAAAAGGCAGTTTCAAGGACAGTATTAGTTATTATTTTAGGTAATACCATCTATATGGGAATACCAATAAATTGTTGTTGTTGTTGCTGTTGTTGTGTTCAAACAAGTTTACAAATATTGCTCTTTGGTTTTCTCTTACCGATATAAAAATTGTGTTGAGGACGTGGTACCTTGTAGAGAAACGAGCCTACAGCCTTTGAGCTCAGCTCATAAAATATATAATAGCACAATTACGTCTCTTCACTATTTTGAAACGTTCATTTACTCAGCATTATATTGTTGGATTTCTTTTGCCTGCAGCATCCCGAATTAAAACTGTCTGCAGTGAAACGGCGACATTGCATCATGGCATAGTATGGCACATCGATCCAATAATTTCGATCGATGAACAACTTCTGAACCATGACATGTTCCTCAGTATGTTCATGACAGCGTGTCGAATGTGTCTCATCTTCCAGCAGTAAATTACTGGGTTCAAAGATGAATTCAGAAAAACAAGAGTAATTGTAAAAAGTTGTAATTTTTTTAAAATGATGCTCGGGCCTTCTGTTTTAATGGAAACTAAAACGATCATGAAGAAAGGCAAGTAACAAACCAGAAACACAAGATATACATAGAATATACCGACTGCAGATTTAGCAAGGCTGGAAAAATTTGCTACTTCGTCAGCCTGTGCTACTTGCTGTACTTGCAGGACCTGAATCTGATTCTTGTGTCGTCTTACGGCTAAATAAATCCTGATGTAAGTCATTGTTGTAAGAATAAGACCAGCAACTCCAATACTTAATATAATTAGTGAGAAACTATCGAGTGGAATCGAAAACATTAAGAAAGAAACAAATACACTAAACACCCATATTGAGATCACCACAGCAACAACACGCTTGTGAGTCACAAGTTCCTGGTATCGGAGATGAAGATGAATAGCTAAGAACCTGTCCACACTTACAGCTACAACACCACAAAAGGAAGCTAAGGAGAATAAAAATGCAATAAAGTAGAATGCCTTGTATGTGTCACAACCAGGGGTGTTCTTTTGCGACCACTTGATGAGAAGTGTGGTGTAAAATGGTTGGACCAATAGACCAACACCAACATCAGAAACAGCAAGACTCAGTAGCAATGTTTTTAAAGTCTTTGGCAACGACGGCGTTTTTCTTATGGCGTGTATTGTTACAATGTTCAACATGATGGCGGTATAAGACAGAAGACTGTTGAAGACACAATTGGTGATGGAAATAGAAAGGAAGTCCTCAACCTCGGAGATTCTTGGGAAGTACTCTCGCAGCAGCTCAAGTGATTTCTTCATGACAATTGACTCAAGTTTCCTTAAAACTCCTTGGCACGAGTTTTACATACAAGCTGTTTCCTTTCTCGTTGCTGTGGACCCGTTCTCTTGCCAATTAGTTCACACTGGCTAACTTTGGATCTCTTATTAGTTACTAAAGTGAAAATTCTCGGCAAATAAAGGTACTGTTTTAGAGGCCGCCGTTTCAGACGTTTTTCTGAACAAGAAATACATCGTTCAAATTTGCATGTGTCATGAATTTTCATATAACCTATTTGAAAACCAAGTAGTAAATGTCACTGACATGAGTGTCAGGTTGATTAAACAGGCCATGTGTTTGTGAAAACCTTATAGCCGAAGTCATTCGACTACAGACCCAATGAAGATCGTAAGATATGCGCACGCTTGATGAAATATTAATTGGCACCGACATTCACAACAAAGTCTTCTGCATACAGATGAAAGAAACAATGTCTCAAGCAAGTCGTTTAGCATGCTGATGGATAGTGCGCCTGCAAACTGGTCCGTCCAAAGTTTGTCGTGCACCGAGCGCTGTTGAAAAATTCTAAAGCGCTTCACTGAAAGTGTTGATGGTAGTCTGTAATGGGAATAGAACGCTTGAAAATGACAGACCTACAACCCTGTAGGTTTAAATAAAGTACCTAGGGGGTTAATCAAAAATAATGTAATATTTACTGATAAAAAGAGAGCAAACAAAGCAATAAAACAATATGCATAATCTTAAATTAACTCGTCGTTAGTTCTATTAATTGCAATGTCAACATAGGATCATATGTTGTAAAAGACACGAATACCAGTTACTAATTGATCGCAACTGTAACAAATTTTGAGGTACAGAACTCTTTGGAGTGAATAGGTGAGTTGTATATCCCATCACTTTTGCAAGCAGCTCGGGCGGAAGTTACAAGAAGGACGCAGGTGTTCAGTTATTAAGGTGTCTTAATTTAATTAAGAGAGACAGACATCACTTGCTGGGGTGTCAATCATGGCAGAATTTGTAAACACAACCTAAGTCCATGCAGCTTTCAACATTTTACATGAAATATCACTAAAAATATCGGTAAGATAACATATTGGTAAAGCCACCGGGAAGCCGAGAAATTAACTTAAGATACTGGTAAGAATACCGTTTGCCTGTAATAAGTAGGCACGCGCACAGGGAGCCCTCACATCCGTTTATAGTATGAAAAAAACGTTAACCTACCTTCATCGCGCGCGTCTTGTGTTTTGTGGTGGGCATTTTGAATTTTTAATATGCGGTCTGCCAGTGCGAGGTCTGGAACCAAAATCACGAAAGTCTGGGACGGGCGGGAAAATTCGCAAATTCTCGGAGGATTTAAATGCTCACCGAAGATTATAGCTCCAAGCAGAGACCGAGCGATTTGGATGTGAGGGCTTCCCGTGCACGTGCAGATGAATATATTGGTAGTTTTCTAATAGCGGCAAAGAATGAAACAAAGAAAAATAGCGTAGCATGGGAATGGAGACCCCTGAAAACTCTTAGGAGTTTCAAGTACATTTCCACCACGATATGTTGGATGGTAGTTTGCCAGCAATATGAATGCTGGCTAATACACGACAAAGTTATAGGACAAAGTTATAAAGTATTTATAATTTCGCCATTTTTTCCTCATCATCGTCTCCGTTGTCATGGTCATTATCATCCTCACTTCTCGTCACGCTAATAAGCATAGAAAATCCGTCATCACGTTGTCAACTCAGTCATCTCTTTCTCGACGAGCCAACCTGTCCGCCATCTTGAAGGGTTGCATGCTAATTTTACAACAAAACTAGAAAACACCAGAAAAGCGTCTGGCTGATGTTCAATACAACGAAACAGGAAGACTCTCATTACATCATAACATCCTCAAAGCCTCTGAGATTTTGATTACATTTTGAAGAGGTCACTATTGGTATTTCTACGTATTTCTATGAATACGCTCTCGTTTGCGATCGAGTAGTATAAGTCCAGTATGCTTGCGGTGCTTGTTCCATAAGCAGAGACTTATTAGAGCAACAACGAAGGCACGAGACAAACAGGTCAGACATGGCGCTACAGTTAAGGTGCTGCGCTAAATCGGAACCAAGACATGCCCCGCAATATGTTCATGACAGCGTGTCGAATGTTTCTCATTTTCCAACAGTAAATTATCGGGTTCAGAGATGAATTTAGAAAAACAAGAGTGCAAGAAAAAAGAAACAATCTATTTAAAGCGATATTCGGGCCATGGATTGCAATTGCAATCAGACAGATAAAGATTGGCAAATAGCAAGCCAAAAACACGAGAAAGACGTACAACGTACCGACTGCAGATTTAATAAGACTGGCAAAATTGGCTGCATTCTGTACTTTGTGGACCTGATGCTGATTCTTGTGGCGTCTAACGACCAAATAAATCCTGATGTAAGCCAGTGTTACAAAAAGAAGACCAATGACAGTACCGACGGATATAAAAAGCGAGCGAATATTTAGCGGTACCCACAGTGCCATCGAAGACAAAAATACACTGTACAGCCATATTGAGATTATCACAGCAACAACACATTTGTGGGTCACAAGTTCTTGATAGCTGAGATGAAGATGAAATGGAGAGCTAAAAGTCTGTCTACACTTATCGTTACGACTCCCCAGAACGAAGCAGTAGAAAACAAAAACTCCAACATCTCAAAAGCCCCATTCGTGCTACAAGCGACAATGTTTTGTTGCATTAAATCCCTGGAGGAGAAGTGAAATGTAAAATGATTGAATCTGTAAACCAACACCAACATCACAACAGCAAGACTCAGGAGCAATGTTCTTTATGTCTTTGGCAACGACGAATTTTTTCTAATGGCGTGGATTGTTATAATGTTCAACATCATGGCGGTATAGGACAGAAACCCGTTGAAGGCACAATTTGCGATGACCGTTGAATAGATGTCTTCAACTTTGAAGCCTGAAGAAAAGTATTTCGCGAATAATTCACATGATGATTTCTTCATGATATCGAATTAAGGCACTCGGTTTCTTAAAAGATGTTCCAGAAGACAGTTTCCTAAGCTTTCTCAAGCTGACAACAGGTGAATACGTATCATTTCTGAAATATTCCGTTTGCAAAACGTGATGGTGTCGGGTTATGAAAGAATATCTTTTCAGGAATTAGCACTTCCTATAGCGGGTTGGAAGGGGAGAAAAACTCTTTTTCTTTGTCGAAAGACGAGGTATTGAATTCAATAATTGAATTGATGATATTCGCTCAAGTTGCTATTAAAAGTTTGTTTTGTATGTTAATAATTGTTATTAACAAAATGTCCAAGTTCACTTAAGGTTTCAGCTATTTTTAGTTTTGTTTTTCAGCTTACTTTGAAGTTCGATGGAATTCGTGGAGTGCGGAGTGCGGAGTGCGGAGTGCGGAGTGCGGAATGCGGAGTGCGGAGTGCGGAGTGCGGAGTGCGGAGTGCGGCGTGCGGAGTGTTGAAAATGTCACCGCACCTGCAGTGCTTTTTAACAATTGTTGGCAAGGGAACGAGGTAATAATTTTCTTCACTTCTTACTTTCTATACTCGCATTTTCTATACTCTGAATTCTCTACATTCCATTCTTTCCACACTCCGCATTTTCTACACTCCACACTCACGGTACTCCGCATATCCCACCGAACCCTACTTTGACTACTACAACATATAAGGTTGTAAAGTATTCCAGAAGTGCGAGTGTCACGAAGAAGCCGCTTGTTTGTAAAAACCTAAAATGTTGTCTGGTCTGTTATGAATTTAGACATTTTAGACATCGTTAATGAGTTGTGGCGAAAATATATTACTGCCTTGTGAGCGTGACTGAAAACATGGAGAGTGTGAATCCTTAGAGCCAAGCCTGGCCCATAGCTACCGGTGCTTATCCCGGTTTCTGTGGCATGAAGCGGCTGGAATTATTTCTACTTCCCCTGGACGGGATGCTACGCTGGTCCATCGCAGGTCACTCCTCCGCAATTTTGTCAGGTTTCCTCAACAATTTGCAGGTACCCATTTATACCCCTGCGTGGAGAGAGGCACTGTGAGAGTTGAGTGTCTTGCCCAAGAACACAACACAATGTCCCCGGCCAGGGTTCGAACGCGGAGCGCTCGCTCCGGAGTCGAGCGCACCAACCATGAGGCCAGTGCGCCTCCCGCTGAAAACATGGAAAGCCATGCCTAAAACTGCTTTAAGTGAATTCTGGGTGTTTGATGAGAAATAATTCGTGTTATTCTTCAAAGGACGAATTTCCTTAATTTTTTGTTAAAAAAATAAAATTTATCGGCTGCAAGTAAATAAGCTGACAAACTAATACTTGATGAAACGCGCAATAGTTTTCTACATTTGTCGGATGGTCAACCGTGACCTTGGCCAAAGTTCTTCGCCCTCAGCTCCAACTTTTCGTGGTTTCTAAAAATTCCTAGAGTTGTGTCGTTCGGATCTTCTGGACATTTACGAGGATTTATTCGGTAAAATGTAATAAATGAGTATCATAGTTCGGGTTTGCACTGGATTGACAGAATAGAAAACACTAGGATGGTTAACATCGTTTGTATCCATGAAATATATATATCTTATTAGACGTTTTGTTGTGTAGTATCGCTGAGTATTTTTACGAGTTGTGCCGTATTTTGGCGAGCCCGTAGGGCGAGTCAAAATACAAACAACGAGTGTTTGTATTTTGACTCGCCCTACGGGCTCGCCAAAATACGGCACAACTCGTAAAAATACTCAGCGATACTACACAACAAAACGTCTAATAAGAGATTTATTATCCAACACGCCAAATTGGTATGTTCATGCGAGCGAATTTCGTGCATATTTATTTACAGGGAATGCACGATAGAAGTATGCGAAGCGGAACGGAATTGGCGCGGGAAATCCAGCCAACCGATTGGTCAACGGCAGGAAACCTGTTTAACCGGTCCTCTGGAGTACAAATACCGCGTGATATTTGTACTCGTCTTAAGCGTTATTTGTACTCTGCGAAGTGCAGCTGGATAATAAACCAATTTACTTCTTTATGAAAGACCAGATGAGTGTCTAGGGATCTTCTTCTAGGGTTGTATTCATTCTGACTCACCTCGTCTGAAATGTCGAAATTTGAGACATCCTTTTAGGATTTTACATAAACACTCCTGTGACATTTAGGTTCCAGGTGGTTTTATTCTAATCAGTTACAACAAATTCATGACATGTACAACAATTAACTTTAAACTGTGCTTTACCCTGTCCGCCAAAACGTCTAGGAGGAAGGCTCTTAAAGGTCAAATAAGTCAAAACTTGGACATTTTTTTTTCATTTGAGTCCAATGTGTTTATTAAGTATAAAATAGAGACATTCCGAAGTTTTAAACGATTTGGACGAAGCATTGCTGAGATACTGGAATGTTAAAATCACTGATTTTAGCCTTCATAATTGGTAGAGCGGTCGGGAAAACCACCCAAGATCCAAAATGTAAAAGGCGCATTTACACGACATTCATTGTGGGCGCGGCACTCCAAAATTTTGGCACGCGGGCCAATAGTTTTGGGCACGGTCCGCTTGTTTTTCACGGCAAAATATGTTCGATCGAGTTTTTTCATGAAGGCGCATTTACACGACATTCGTTTTGGGTACGGCACTCCAAAATTCTGGCACGCGGGCCAATAGGTTTGGGCACGGTCCGCTTGATTTACACGGCAAAATACGTTGGAGTTTTTTCGATGTTGATTTCTGGAACGGCACCCCTAAAACAAGAGCGGCACTCTTAATTTTGTGAGCCCCTGCGCTTGTATGACAGCGGTTGACATATGATTTCAAGCGCGCTTCAGGCGCGCTTTCGCGGGCTGTTCAAAAAATCATGGCAGATTCTCGAGTGCAAAAAGCAAGTTGGGCTAGTTGCTTTGAAATGGCGGAAACGTAATTGAGGGGCGAAACAAGGCCATCCCTTTCACCGCTCTTACATGCATTAAAGCGGCGACAATATGGCCTGCTGCCATCTGTTCTGGGCTGTATAATAAGACACAAGGTAGTCTTTTATAATATTATAAAACAGAGAAAAAGCGTGTTTCATTGTTTTGCGCATGTAAAATCTATATCATAAAGCAAATGAAGAAGCCTAAGCCATGTATTACACTGTGATAAAACACTCCAGTCATTTGAGAACACTGGAGAAATGTAGAAGACACTCGC
>JAHPZR010021840.1:35000-52500 GCA_019787425.1 Platygyra sinensis
TCCCATTTTCAAACCAACGAAAGAGAAGATTTCCTTTGCAATTATTCTTCTCTAATTTCTGTTGAAAAGAGCGATGTCGAACTGTTTCGTGTATATATCGCGAAGCCTCCGAATGTAAGTCTTTGAAATATTTCCCAACGCCGGTTTTGTCAGCGTTGTATATTTAAACTTCAGCTTATGTACATATATATTAAATAAGCTTTTCTATCTACAGTTTTGTCTGTCTTAATTTACTTATGAAACACCGCATTATTTCATGATTTCCCTGTAATACACGATGTTGGGACTTTCTGTGAGTGATTTAAATAATGAAACTAGAAGGCAGTTAGAGATCTTTCAACAACACGTGATTTGTATGTATAGGTAATCATACGGTTTCGAGTTGAATTTGAAATTAATTTGCACCAGTGAGTTTTTCAAAAAGCTGAAATTACACGAGCCGCTTCGGCGGGTGCAATTCAACTTTTTGAGAAACTCACAAATGCAAATTAATTTTAAATTGAAGAGAAAAACTGTATGATTACTTATTAATAATACAAACATGAAAAATTTCGCATTCAAGAAAACTTTTTTCGAGAATTACGATGTGTAATTTCGGTACTGGTGTTACACTTTTTGAACTGGTGTTACACTTGAACTGCACTGCTCTCAGCCAATCAGAATCGAGCCGTAATCTTTTCATTTGTATTATAGGTTTTAGAAACTCCATTCCATACTCTGCAGTACTATAGCGGCCAGTTTGAACTATCAAATTTGAATTTTCCTGCTCGAGATTCTGCATATGAATGCCCAAATTAAAATGGAATAGCTGTGTACAGACTCACTGTGAACTTTTACTAGGTTGAGGACAGTTTCATTTATAAGCTATTTACAATTTCTTGGCCCGTGAAAATAAAGAAAGCAGCTTCTCCTCACATGCTTTATTGGCATAATTTGTACTGGTGATAAGCATCAGTTAATTTGTGTGGTGGAAGAAAACTCTATCATATTTCTGGATCTGAAAATAAGGCTGCCATACACCCATCTGCAAAGAAATATATAAAATAGACGCAGAGAAGGCAAATGAGCCATATTTATTTACCTGCAGGTATGTGTTAGCTAATAATGAAGTCGGTGAAGAGGCAAAATGGTCATTTATCCAGACAATGGATTTTAACTTGGACAAACCTGGGTCAACATAGCCTACACAATGTTGAAATAGGCCTGTTTTGATACTAGCCTCCAAGTTGGTTCAAGCGCAACGGATGTAGGTTTTATCTCTCTAAGGCGCAAAAGAGATGAGTAAGGATATAGACTCATCAAATTTGGGAAGATGCCTATCACCTATTTAGGCGATATGCTTCTGATTCGGCCTAAAATGTTGCCTATCAGTGGCTGTTAGGCGAGAGCAAAATCTTCACTGTACTCACTTTAAAACATGATATATATAACTCTGTCAATCAATTAGTGCAAACAAAAGGGTCACGAAACTGTTGAGAAAAGATAAACCTTACCAACAAACGTAAAGTACATATATACTTCAGTTTATCCCGTCCATATTTCGCACTACTCACACACAAAAATAATGCTCAAGTGAAATATTGCACAATTATGACTGCAATCTGATTCATGATCAGACTGAAATAAACATCCACATTGCTTCGTAGTGGAGTTCCCCTCTCGCAGGTTTACAGTGGAATATTTATTCCCACTCCCTCAAAATGACAAGAATTTAGATGTAAGGCAACTGCAACTTTTCCTCAGAGGTTTGAACGAGAAACAAGCAAAATGTTTACAGCACTTTACAAACGCTTTCCGCGTACGGATGTCCGCTTTGTTTCTTTCCCAAGAAACCAGTAATTAGTCTCGCTCGGCCAAATTTCGTAGCTGGGGGATCATAGAAACTCGGTTCCAGGCCTCACTGCCCCCACACCCCCCCCCCCCCGCCCCCTACGTTTATTAAAAGGTCAAACAGCTGTGTACGATGGTTAATTCATCGACGATAGCCTCCTTTCCTTATCCTTTGACATGACCAGTTGCTAACAAAGAGAGAAGAAAATGTTTAAATTCCAATGATAAACATTTAAACGAAACGCAAATATAAAGAATTTTCGCTTCCTGAGAAAATTTAGATGTCGAAAGAAAAATATACATGACGTAACCGTGACAACATCAATATCTTAACATGTAAAAGATAAAATGTAGAACCTTCACGGCACGGAACGAGAAATTAAATTTTAGGAACAAGAAAAGTTCCGATGTGTCATCAATATCTATATGGCGAAATTACAGTTCATGCTCCTACGTTTATTAAAAAAAAGTCAAACAGCTGTGAATGGCTTTTCTTTTCCGTACGATGATTAATTCATTGCTTGATCTTTTTGCTCATCGTTTGAGATGAGCAGTTGCTAGCAGAGAGAAAGAGAGAGAGAGGACTTTCAGGTAAATTACTTGAGTTAGTCTTTTTTCCATTAACGTTTCAGTTACCACAAATTGATATTTGAAAAGCGATGAGAAATTCTACTTTCATGCAGCAGAAATAACTTTCTTTCGGTTAGCATGCGGTGAGCCTTAAACATCCTGTTCATAAAAAAAAATATTTTTTCCAGAAATATTAACTATTAAAGAATGGAACACGCTGCAACGAGTATCTGAAAAGTTAAAAAGTGCTGTTCTTAATCTGAAAGTGTGAACAGTGCAATGTACGTTGTTTTCTGACTGTTGTTGGAACAACAATAATCGTGATCAGTGTGGATGAAAGTTCTTGACAGATAACCAAATTCTTCAAACTAAAATCGAATGAAATGTGCTCAGATAAGTGCAGTTAGTTCGGATTATGAGCTCGGGCGCAAGAAAGGTGCACTAAAAACATTTAGAGCATCCGTTATTGGTTTACACTAAAAGGAAAATTTTAGAGACTCTGTCATTACAGTTCCCAAAACAAACAATTCTACCTCTATTTAAATGCAAACGCGATAATAAAAAAATTGTGTAGTCTTCCGAAAATATATTAACATAAGTATAATTTCTTATTTCATCGCACTATGTTAGCAAGCAAACGAATGTAAATAGATTCTTTAGGATTAAGCAGCCAATTTGTATCTGAACGAGCATTCAGATGAAGAATAGCTCATAATTCCAAGAGTAAACGTTATATATCGTATTCAAAAAGTGATGTTGGAAAAGAGAAAAAATTAAAATGTCTATTTTTCTTTAATCTGAAAATGATCACCAAGATCGCTGTGGCCACTAAGATTACTGAAACAAAATAATCTTCTAATAAGAACAATATTGAAATGAAGTTAATTTGAACTGCGGGAATACAGATGAAATTGAGATGTGATCATTGCAGTTGTAATTGCAATTTTAGCAATTGCCAATTCCCCCCCCCCCCCAAAAAAGGGGCTTTAACAGGATTCGGACCCATGGCCTCCGCGTTAGCGCTGCATTGCTGTTCCAACTGAGCTATGAAGACCAGTATGTTGGGAGCAGACCAGAGGAGGAATGAACGCCTTCCCATAATGCTTTGCGACTGAAAGTAATATATCAAAAATTTTCGTGACGTCATCACTCAGCAACGAGACTTTCGTGGCATCACCATCACATCATGGCGTCCTTCGTGTGGGGGAATTGTTAGCTCTTTTATAGGGCACAATTCCTGTATTTAGCAGCATATGTGTCGATGAAAGGTCAATGCACAAATGCTTTGTGTAATTTGCCTTTATTAATACGTCCACGGCGTTTCAAAAGAAGACTCTTGATTTAGGATTATTGGCTTCGTTTGTCGCCAAAAGCATGCACGTGGGTTTTGTGAAGAAAATAGCTGAAACAAGGGTTTCGCGACGCTGGTTCCTCGTGTCTGCGTACACGTACGTAGTGCAGAAGATTTGAGTGGTATCGCAAATAGTTTAGTTTTATTTCATGTCTTCAAGCACGAACTGCGAACCGAAGGTAAAGAAGACTTATCAAATTGCCGAGCTGAACACGAACAAGAAAACATTTCTATATTGCCACGCATTTAAATTCGAGTTATTTTCCGGCGACAGTCGCTCATTCGTCAGTAGTTGTTGATGGGAAGAAAGATTCCAAAGTTGAAACGGGCTCTCCTTCTTGGTCAACTTGTGCCGCTGGATCTTTGTATTAAAATTTCCATAGCATATAAAGATTACTCAGTGAAATCCAGCTTTGCAAAAGATTCTTAAATAATTGTAGTTTTCTGGAAAATTAAGTTATTTAGGTTCTTTGACCAGGTTCCTATTTTCTTAAAATATATATATTTTTGAGCTGCTGGAAGAAAATTGGTTGTTTTTGGAATAAAAAATGCAAATAATGTCTGAATGAGCTGCCATCTAAACAAGTACAAACTCTATCTTAAATTATGTTGTTTCTCTCAATTCAGGGGAAACAAACAAACCAAAGTTAAAATGTTTGAGAACACAACAATTATAATAATTTCCTGATTGCCAGATTACTTTCTTGGACCTAAAGGTACATGAAAGACTAGGTTTAGAGAGGGTTAAATGAAAATCTTTGCCTAGCAGGATCTAAAAGAAAAATTGGTTTCTTATATGCAGGTTTTAAATGCAGTGTGTATTCATGAAGGGAAAATGTTCATTAATATAATAAATTGTTATTTTCTTGTGTAGTCTGTACAGTTAGTTCCAATGTTTTACCTCTGAAATAAACTTGAGTTGACTTAGTTGTACTTGAGTTTCTATTGTTTGTTTCTTGTGATTTAAGAGTGATTTTTGTTTTAACCTGGGGAGCCTTTAACAAGGAAAAGGGGAAACAGTTTCATCTATTTGAAATAAATGTCCTTGTCTGAAAGTTTATGGTACTATTGTGTTCATTACATGACTGTTATCTTGGGTTAAAATCTAACTAACGATGGCGTGCAAGTACCATAAGTATGTGCGAAAGGTTCATAATGCATGCATGTTTGTGGTTTGAGTGGAACTAAAAGAAAAAAGACACTTAGAGACACTGAATGTTTGTTGGTTTGGAAGAAGACACAAGAAAGATGGACTGTTAGGATTTATAATATGTTTGATGTTTAATCAAGACTCCTGGGGATACTCCCAGTTAAATTTGATGGAGGTGTGTGGCCTGCTTGACAAAAGCTATGCCCTATTTATGACCAAAATCTGTGATTTTTCCTATACCCTATTTATGACCAGATCAAAACTTCGATACACTATTTCTGACTGTTGCAGCTGACACAGTGGCCCTAAACATAATTTCTGAGGGGCTTGTTTTTATGATCTTATTATCGATAATAATGAAATTGTGGCTTCTTCTAAAAACATATCCAATTCAAGACTAGAGTGCCAAAAGGAAAACACATTGACCAAAGTGGCCAACTCAATACCCTATTTGTGACGAAACATCTGAAAGACCATACCCTTTGAAGCTGCACGGAGTCGATATAAAGGGAATACCCCTCAGGTCAAGATGTAAGAGAGGGTTATGGTCTTCAATAAATTAAAGCTGCTTGAAGTTTTTGTAATTTGTGAAACTGTGGACCACTAGTGATATCCAACAAACTCCGCTCCACCATTGACTAAGTAAGATAAAGACTTTCTAGCAGATCTCAGTTCATGGAGTTTATAAATTATTAGGCAATAATGAACAGGCTCCCCAACTCCCCAAAGGTGGGCAGATATCAGGCTCGCTTTGTTCTCTTTACTCCAGTAGAGAGCCTGTTTACAGTTAATGAAATTTAACCCCCCACTTTGACCCACACAGGATGATGTGAGAAAAGGTTCTCAAAAAATAATAAATTATGTATTGCTATCCTTGTAACTTTTTTTCAGAAGTATAACAAATAATAATAATAGCACTTTTCATGACAAGGGATTATGCTTTAAATAACATAAACAAATACACTAGAAACAAATATTTTGTAAAAGTCTCACTGCCCTAGAACCTGCACAATTTAGATTAAATTCCTAAATTATATAAACATGCAAATGCTCTCTAATTTTTAATCTCAACAATTTTTCATAACTTTAGCCTCATGAATCATGATAATAGAACTATATTGTGTGTAAAATGAAAACACAGGGAAAGTATTCCATTATACTTCATGAAGTTGTAATAAGTGACTTTTGATATATCGAAATTCAGGATCAACAGTCTGGTCAACAAATAATGATTTCCTTATGGAAGTCCAATTTTCTTTCTTTGGGGCTTTGATAGAGTTGACCCCGCTATGAGATCATTGAGTGCAACTGCCAGGGCTGGTTAGCACTCAAATTTGTGAAATCCATGTTGGCTGTTACACCTAGAAAATAAACCAATACTCATTTATACAGCATACTAAAGTGTTAGTTGCACTCCTATTTAGCTTAAAAAATTATGAAAAGTAATAATAATTGCATATCCTTTCCTGCGTTTGGTACGAGATTGAGGAATTGTCTACACCCCGATTGGCGTAAGCTCACGAAAAGAGCATTTAAAAGGAAAATTCATAAGTTGCTTCTAACTGTACCTGAAATTGAGGACTATTATGTTGATGCCCATTCTCTAATACTCAATTTAAATACAAGTAATTATTATACACTATAGCTTTCAAACTTGCATTTAGTCGTTTATCTACTTTACACCTCTCAATTTGCTTTACCTTTTTACCTTTGTGCTTGATTAACTATTAATGTGTGTGTGCATGTTTATTTATTTAGTAGCTGTTTTAAAATTAATTTCTGCTCGGTAAATATGACTGTAATTAGTACAACCCGCCTAAATTAGCTATGCTATAAGCGGGTTTTGTAGATATTTAAACTATTTTAATTTCAATTATTTATTTATTTATTTCATTTAAATTTAAATTAATGTAACACTGTTGAGATTAAAACACATTAAAACACATTCATGCCTCGCACGGTAGTATCTTATACAGTATGTGACATGTGAAGTCCGTTCAATTCCCGACTTTGTCTCATTTTCGAAACCTCTAAAACGTTAGAAATCCTGGGTCACTAAGGGTCACTTTGGTATTCATTTGTGTATGGATGTTTCTAGAACTAAAATATTTATCGTAGATTGGAATTACTCCAGCAGAATTGCAACTACGAATGAATTTATGCACCTAGTCAAAGCCGTGTTTACAAAGGGTTTGAAACACTCATTAAAAGCATCACAAAATAGTTATGTTGACGGATCAATTCCCACAAAATGGTCTGCCGATAGAAGATAAAACAATAAAGATCTAATATCAAGTGCACTTAACCTCGGATAAGCGCTTCGTCTCCAAGAAAATCGAACTCAAAAAACCCCCGAAATTCGCCGCATGTTCTCAAAACAGGCGCGATCTTGTAAAATCGAACAACGCAAAGCAGTCTGGGAAGACGTTCATTCCTCCTCTGGGAGCAGACCAAATTAACGAGTTCATCTTTACACGTGACAGGGATAAGGTTTTGTTCCTGCTTCTCTTAAATCACGTGTTGTTTATCAGTTTACATGTGCGAGCTGTGGACTCTCGTTATATTGGTGAAACCAATAGTCATTTTAACACACGTGTTCACCGTAAGCATCTGTTTCGGGACAAAAATTTCCACATTTTTTAACCTCTCAGTTCTTCTAAAGGTTGTAGGGATAAATGCGATATTTCTTGTCTTAAGATTGTCGATTATGCCAGCACTTATTCTCAACTTAACATAAAAGAGAGTTTTCATATTGAACAGTTGAAACTTGAACTCAACAAACAAGCTGACCATGTTAGATTGTCGTTGCGTTTCTAAATTTATCTTTAGCTGTTTACAGCAAATTTTAGTTTACTTTTTGTTATTTCTTATCTGTCTTTTATTTTAATTGTTTCTTTTAATAAATTTAACAGTTAAAGTGCACCTAACCCCCAATTTTTTTTTTCGCTAAATCGAATCTACTTGTTATTCGAAGCATTTGGGCGCAAAATTTTTTCAATTTGCTTGAATCCTCGATTTTCTATGCCCTCTCAAAGCTCCAAGCAGTGATTTCACACGGTTGTCGAACGTGGTCGATCGAAGTTTATTTCGGAGTCTTTCCAATCGAAACTTAACTCTGACTCCAGTGATGAAAAAGAAATGATTCTTAAACAAAATTCGGACGTTTTAGTCCCAAGATATATTGGAAAGATTAATTTTTCTTTCCATTTTCTCGAGCAAATACAGAGAGCTGACTGAGGTGGAGATGTGTTTGGCTCCTGGGTAGACGTCATCAGCAACCACCGCCCCAGACTCCCTAAAACTCGGTCGTGCAACACTTCAAGCGCGACTTTGAGAGGGCATAGAAAATCGAGGATTCAAGCAAATTGAAAAAATTTTGCGCCCAAATGCTTCGAATAACAAGTAGATTCGATTTAGCGAAAAAAAAAATTGGGGGTTAGGTGCACTTTAACTGTTAAATTTATTAAAAGAAACAATTAAAATAAAAGACAGATAAGAAATAACAAAAAGTAAACTAAAATTTGCTGTAAACAGCTAAAGATAAATTTAGAAACGCAACGACAATCTAACATGGTCAGCTTGTTTGTTGAGTTCAAGTTTCAACTGTTCAATATGAAAACTCTCTTTTATGTTAAGTTGAGAATAAGTGCTGGCATAATCGACAATCTTAAGACAAGAAATATCGCATTTATCCCTACAACCTTTAGAAGAACTGAGAGGTTAAAAAATGTGGAAATTTTTGTCCCGAAACAGATGCTTACGGTGAACACGTGTGTTAAAATGACTATTGGTTTCACCAATATAACGAGAGTCCACAGCTCGCACATGTAAACTGATAAACAACACGTGATTTAAGAGAAGCAGGAACAAAACCTTATCCCTGTCACGTGTAAAGATGAACTCGTTAATTTGGTCTGCTCCCAGAGGAGGAATGAACGTCTTCCCAGACTGCTTTGCGTTGTTCGATTTTACAAGATCGCGCCTGTTTTGAGAACATGCGGCGAATTTCGGGGGTTTTTTGAGTTCGATTTTCTTGGAGACGAAGCGCTTATCCGAGGTTAAGTGCACTTGATATTAGATCTTTATTGTTTTATCTTCTATCGGCAGACCATTTTGTGGGAATTGATCCGTCAACATAACTATTTTGTGATGCTTTTAATGAGTGTTTCAAACCCTTTGTAAACACGGCTTTGACTAGGTGCATAAATTCATTCGTAGTTGCAATTCTGCTGGAGTAATTCCAATCTACGATAAATATTTTAGTTCTAGAAACATCCATACACAAATGAATACCAAAGTGACCCTTAGTGACCCAGGATTTCTAACGTTTTAGAGGTTTCGAAAATGAGACAAAGTCGGGAATTGAACGGACTTCACATGTCACATACTGTATAAGATACTACCGTGCGAGGCATGAATGTGTTTTAATGTGTTTTAATCTCAACAGTGTTACATTAATTTAAATTTAAATGAAATAAATAAATAAATAATTGAAATTAAAATAGTTTAAATATCTACAAAACCCGCTTATAGCATAGCTAATTTAGGCGGGTTGTACTAATTACAGTCATATTTACCGAGCAGAAATTAATTTTAAAACAGCTACTAAATAAATAAACATGCACACACACATTAATAGTTAATCAAGCACAAAGGTAAAAAGGTAAAGCAAATTGAGAGGTGTAAAGTAGATAAACGACTAAATGCAAGTTTGAAAGCTATAGTGTATAATAATTACTTGTATTTAAATTGAGTATTAGAGAATGGGCATCAACATAATAGTCCTCAATTTCAGGTACAGTTAGAAGCAACTTATGAATTTTCCTTTTAAATGCTCTTTTCGTGAGCTTACGCCAATCGGGGTGTAGACAATTCCTCAATCTCGTACCAAACGCAGGAAAGGATATGCAATTATTATTACTTTTCATAATTTTTTAAGCTAAATAGGAGTGCAACTAACACTTTAGTATGCTGTATAAATGAGTATTGGTTTATTTTCTAGGTGTAACAGCCAACATGGATTTCACAAATTTGAGTGCTAACCAGCCCTGGCAGTTGCACTCAATGATCTCATAGCGGGGTCAACTCTATCAAAGCCCCAAAGAAAGAAAATTGGACTTCCATAAGGAAATCATTATTTGTTGACCAGACTGTTGATCCTGAATTTCGATATATCAAAAGTCACTTATTACAACTTCATGAAGTATAATGGAATACTTTCCCTGTGTTTTCATTTTACACACAATATAGTTCTATTATCATGATTCATGAGGCTAAAGTTATGAAAAATTGTTGAGATTAAAAATTAGAGAGCATTTGCATGTTTATATAATTTAGGAATTTAATCTAAATTGTGCAGGTTCTAGGGCAGTGAGACTTTTACAAAATATTTGTTTCTAGTGTATTTGTTTATGTTATTTAAAGCATAATCCCTTGTCATGAAAAGTGCTATTATTATTATTTGTTATACTTCTGAAAAAAAGTTACAAGGATAGCAATACATAATTTATTATTTTTTGAGAACCTTTTCTCACATCATCCTGTGTGGGTCAAAGTGGGGGGTTAAATTTCATTAACTGTAAACAGGCTCTCTACTGGAGTAAAGAGAACAAAGCGAGCCTGATATCTGCCCACCTTTGGGGAGTTGGGGAGCCTGTTCATTATTGCCTAATAATTTATAAACTCCATGAACTGAGATCTGCTAGAAAGTCTTTATCTTACTTAGTCAATGGTGGAGCGGAGTTTGTTGGATATCACTAGTGGTCCACAGTTTCACAAATTACAAAAACTTCAAGCAGCTTTAATTTATTGAAGACCATAACCCTCTCTTACATCTTGACCTGAGGGGTATTCCCTTTATATCGACTCCGTGCAGCTTCAAAGGGTATGGTCTTTCAGATGTTTCGTCACAAATAGGGTATTGAGTTGGCCACTTTGGTCAATGTGTTTTCCTTTTGGCACTCTAGTCTTGAATTGGATATGTTTTTAGAAGAAGCCACAATTTCATTATTATCGATAATAAGATCATAAAAACAAGCCCCTCAGAAATTATGTTTAGGGCCACTGTGTCAGCTGCAACAGTCAGAAATAGTGTATCGAAGTTTTGATCTGGTCATAAATAGGGTATAGGAAAAATCACAGATTTTGGTCATAAATAGGGCATAGCTTTTGTCAAGCAGGCCACACACCTCCATCAAATTTAACTGGGAGTATCCCCAGGAGTCTTGATTAAACATCAAACATATTATAAATCCTAACAGTCCATCTTTCTTGTGTCTTCTTCCAAACCAACAAACATTCAGTGTCTCTAAGTGTCTTTTTTCTTTTAGTTCCACTCAAACCACAAACATGCATGCATTATGAACCTTTCGCACATACTTATGGTACTTGCACGCCATCGTTAGTTAGATTTTAACCCAAGATAACAGTCATGTAATGAACACAATAGTACCATAAACTTTCAGACAAGGACATTTATTTCAAATAGATGAAACTGTTTCCCCTTTTCCTTGTTAAAGGCTCCCCAGGTTAAAACAAAAATCACTCTTAAATCACAAGAAACAAACAATAGAAACTCAAGTACAACTAAGTCAACTCAAGTTTATTTCAGAGGTAAAACATTGGAACTAACTGTACAGACTACACAAGAAAATAACAATTTATTATATTAATGAACATTTTCCCTTCATGAATACACACTGCATTTAAAACCTGCATATAAGAAACCAATTTTTCTTTTAGATCCTGCTAGGCAAAGATTTTCATTTAACCCTCTCTAAACCTAGTCTTTCATGTACCTTTAGGTCCAAGAAAGTAATCTGGCAATCAGGAAATTATTATAATTGTTGTGTTCTCAAACATTTTAACTTTGGTTTGTTTGTTTCCCCTGAATTGAGAGAAACAACATAATTTAAGATAGAGTTTGTACTTGTTTAGATGGCAGCTCATTCAGACATTATTTGCATTTTTTATTCCAAAAACAACCAATTTTCTTCCAGCAGCTCAAAAATATATATATTTTAAGAAAATAGGAACCTGGTCAAAGAACCTAAATAACTTAATTTTCCAGAAAACTACAATTATTTAAGAATCTTTTGCAAAGCTGGATTTCACTGAGTAATCTTTATATGCTATGGAAATTTTAATACAAAGATCCAGCGGCACAAGTTGACCAAGAAGGAGAGCCCGTTTCAACTTTGGAATCTTTCTTCCCATCAACAACTACTGACGAATGAGCGACTGTCGCCGGAAAATAACTCGAATTTAAATGCGTGGCAATATAGAAATGTTTTCTTGTTCGTGTTCAGCTCGGCAATTTGATAAGTCTTCTTTACCTTCGGTTCGCAGTTCGTGCTTGAAGACATGAAATAAAACTAAACTATTTGCGATACCACTCAAATCTTCTGCACTACGTACGTGTACGCAGACACGAGGAACCAGCGTCGCGAAACCCTTGTTTCAGCTATTTTCTTCACAAAACCCACGTGCATGCTTTTGGCGACAAACGAAGCCAATAATCCTAAATCAAGAGTCTTCTTTTGAAACGCCGTGGACGTATTAATAAAGGCAAATTACACAAAGCATTTGTGCATTGACCTTTCATCGACACATATGCTGCTAAATACAGGAATTGTGCCCTATAAAAGAGCTAACAATTCCCCCACACGAAGGACGCCATGATGTGATGGTGATGCCACGAAAGTCTCGTTGCTGAGTGATGACGTCACGAAAATTTTTGATATATTACTTTCAGTCGCAAAGCATTATGGGAAGGCGTTCATTCCTCCTCTGGTCTGCTCCCAACATACTGGTCTTCATAGCTCAGTTGGAACAGCAATGCAGCGCTAACGCGGAGGCCATGGGTCCGAATCCTGTTAAAGCCCCTTTTTTGGGGGGGGGGGGGAATTGGCAATTGCTAAAATTGCAATTACAACTGCAATGATCACATCTCAATTTCATCTGTATTCCCGCAGTTCAAATTAACTTCATTTCAATATTGTTCTTATTAGAAGATTATTTTGTTTCAGTAATCTTAGTGGCCACAGCGATCTTGGTGATCATTTTCAGATTAAAGAAAAATAGACATTTTAATTTTTTCTCTTTTCCAACATCACTTTTTGAATACGATATATAACGTTTACTCTTGGAATTATGAGCTATTCTTCATCTGAATGCTCGTTCAGATACAAATTGGCTGCTTAATCCTAAAGAATCTATTTACATTCGTTTGCTTGCTAACATAGTGCGATGAAATAAGAAATTATACTTATGTTAATATATTTTCGGAAGACTACACAATTTTTTTATTATCGCGTTTGCATTTAAATAGAGGTAGAATTGTTTGTTTTGGGAACTGTAATGACAGAGTCTCTAAAATTTTCCTTTTAGTGTAAACCAATAACGGATGCTCTAAATGTTTTTAGTGCACCTTTCTTGCGCCCGAGCTCATAATCCGAACTAACTGCACTTATCTGAGCACATTTCATTCGATTTTAGTTTGAAGAATTTGGTTATCTGTCAAGAACTTTCATCCACACTGATCACGATTATTGTTGTTCCAACAACAGTCAGAAAACAACGTACATTGCACTGTTCACACTTTCAGATTAAGAACAGCACTTTTTAACTTTTCAGATACTCGTTGCAGCGTGTTCCATTCTTTAATAGTTAATATTTCTGGAAAAAATATTTTTTTTTATGAACAGGATGTTTAAGGCTCACCGCATGCTAACCGAAAGAAAGTTATTTCTGCTGCATGAAAGTAGAATTTCTCATCGCTTTTCAAATATCAATTTGTGGTAACTGAAACGTTAATGGAAAAAAGACTAACTCAAGTAATTTACCTGAAAGTCCTCTCTCTCTCTTTCTCTCTGCTAGCAACTGCTCATCTCAAACGATGAGCAAAAAGATCAAGCAATGAATTAATCATCGTACGGAAAAGAAAAGCCATTCACAGCTGTTTGACTTTTTTTTAATAAACGTAGGAGCATGAACTGTAATTTCGCCATATAGATATTGATGACACATCGGAACTTTTCTTGTTCCTAAAATTTAATTTCTCGTTCCGTGCCGTGAAGGTTCTACATTTTATCTTTTACATGTTAAGATATTGATGTTGTCACGGTTACGTCATGTATATTTTTCTTTCGACATCTAAATTTTCTCAGGAAGCGAAAATTCTTTATATTTGCGTTTCGTTTAAATGTTTATCATTGGAATTTAAACATTTTCTTCTCTCTTTGTTAGCAACTGGTCATGTCAAAGGATAAGGAAAGGAGGCTATCGTCGATGAATTAACCATCGTACACAGCTGTTTGACCTTTTAATAAACGTAGGGGGCGGGGGGGGGGGGGTGTGGGGGCAGTGAGGCCTGGAACCGAGTTTCTATGATCCCCCAGCTACGAAATTTGGCCGAGCGAGACTAATTACTGGTTTCTTGGGAAAGAAACAAAGCGGACATCCGTACGCGGAAAGCGTTTGTAAAGTGCTGTAAACATTTTGCTTGTTTCTCGTTCAAACCTCTGAGGAAAAGTTGCAGTTGCCTTACATCTAAATTCTTGTCATTTTGAGGGAGTGGGAATAAATATTCCACTGTAAACCTGCGAGAGGGGAACTCCACTACGAAGCAATGTGGATGTTTATTTCAGTCTGATCATGAATCAGATTGCAGTCATAATTGTGCAATATTTCACTTGAGCATTATTTTTGTGTGTGAGTAGTGCGAAATATGGACGGGATAAACTGAAGTATATATGTACTTTACGTTTGTTGGTAAGGTTTATCTTTTCTCAACAGTTTCGTGACCCTTTTGTTTGCACTAATTGATTGACAGAGTTATATATATCATGTTTTAAAGTGAGTACAGTGAAGATTTTGCTCTCGCCTAACAGCCACTGATAGGCAACATTTTAGGCCGAATCAGAAGCATATCGCCTAAATAGGTGATAGGCATCTTCCCAAATTTGATGAGTCTATATCCTTACTCATCTCTTTTGCGCCTTAGAGAGATAAAACCTACATCCGTTGCGCTTGAACCAACTTGGAGGCTAGTATCAAAACAGGCCTATTTCAACATTGTGTAGGCTATGTTGACCCAGGTTTGTCCAAGTTAAAATCCATTGTCTGGATAAATGACCATTTTGCCTCTTCACCGACTTCATTATTAGCTAACACATACCTGCAGGTAAATAAATATGGCTCATTTGCCTTCTCTGCGTCTATTTTATATATTTCTTTGCAGATGGGTGTATGGCAGCCTTATTTTCAGATCCAGAAATATGATAGAGTTTTCTTCCACCACACAAATTAACTGATGCTTATCACCAGTACAAATTATGCCAATAAAGCATGTGAGGAGAAGCTGCTTTCTTTATTTTCACGGGCCAAGAAATTGTAAATAGCTTATAAATGAAACTGTCCTCAACCTAGTAAAAGTTCACAGTGAGTCTGTACACAGCTATTCCATTTTAATTTGGGCATTCATATGCAGAATCTCGAGCAGGAAAATTCAAATTTGATAGTTCAAACTGGCCGCTATAGTACTGCAGAGTATGGAATGGAGTTTCTAAAACCTATAATACAAATGAAAAGATTACGGCTCGATTCTGATTGGCTGAGAGCAGTGCAGTTCAAGTGTAACACCAGTTCAAAAAGTGTAACACCAGTACCGAAATTACACATCGTAATTCTCGAAAAAAGTTTTCTTGAATGCGAAATTTTTCATGTTTGTATTATTAATAAGTAATCATACAGTTTTTCTCTTCAATTTAAAATTAATTTGCATTTGTGAGTTTCTCAAAAAGTTGAATTGCACCCGCCGAAGCGGCTCGTGTAATTTCAGCTTTTTGAAAAACTCACTGGTGCAAATTAATTTCAAATTCAACTCGAAACCGTATGATTACCTATACATACAAATCACGTGTTGTTGAAAGATCTCTAACTGCCTTCTAGTTTCATTATTTAAATCACTCACAGAAAGTCCCAACATCGTGTATTACAGGGAAATCATGAAATAATGCGGTGTTTCATAAGTAAATTAAGACAGACAAAACTGTAGATAGAAAAGCTTATTTAATATATATGTACATAAGCTGAAGTTTAAATATACAACGCTGACAAAACCGGCGTTGGGAAATATTTCAAAGACTTACATTCGGAGGCTTCGCGATATATACACGAAACAGTTCGACATCGCTCTTTTCAACAGAAATTAGAGAAGAATAATTGCAAAGGAAATCTTCTCTTTCGTTGGTTTGAAAATGGGAGAAATGAACTTTAAAATATCCACAGCAAAATAAAAGCAGCCTACAATAGTTATCCTCCTGATAGGGTAACCAAGATTGTGAAATTCAACACGCTTAGCAAAAAAATATCAGCCTGAAACTTGTCGCTAATCTGATACATAGTTGGCTCTTCATTCCCTTCGTCCTTAGTCGAAGGCAAATCCTGAACAGAAGTGGCGGCTAAACATATTGCGTGTTCTGTCTGCGGTAAGCGCATGTTCGGTATAGTTCTCAAGTGATTGACAGATTTCTTTACTGGGACGATCATAGAAACCAGAAAAGCGGCGAGATCAAAGAAATGCTGTCAGCACTGGTGTCCTATGGTAGTCTATACACGGTACGCCCGGCCCTAGCGTGTAGTTTCTCCAGATTGCGGAAGTGTGTCTTGTTGCACGTTCCCCAGCTAACTGGGCTGTACGTGACCGACCGATGGCAGTACAACTTTTGTATTAAAGTCTTCATGCCGACATGGACTCCCAGAAGTTGTTCTGATATTATCCAATTTATAGTGTTGTTTCCAAGACGCAAAGTCTGTATTGGCCCAATGAAGGGTTGCCGTTGCAAAATTATTGCCTTACACTTGTCCGCAGGTGGAACCAATAGATTGTTGTCGCACCATTTCTTCAAGTCTGCCAAGGCATTATTGAGTTTATTTGTTAATGCATTGATGGTTTCTGCGACACAGTATAAAATTGTGTCGTCTGCGTACAAGTACGTTTCTGCTGAACGTATTAACTTCGGGAGGTCGTTTATGAAGAGGGAGAATAAGGAAGGCCCAGAAATGAGCTTTGGGGTACACCGTGCGGTATACAGCTGTTTCGAGAAAGGTTTTCCAAAAGAAGCATAAAAGCGTACGCGACAATACCGAAAGGCATTATCGTTAACTGTCAGTATGAGTCAACGAAAACATGACGGCGATGCTATCGAAAAGTCAGCTAGAAATACATGCTCACGCTTTGTTACTGACATTGAGACATAAGTGAGTTTCAAAATTCAGTCAAATGAGACCATGAATTAGTAACAAAGGGTTAGGATTCACAGAGAAAGCATGATTCTGACGACTTTAACCTTACATATTTTATGTCATGCTTTGCAGAGAAAGTCGGAGAAACGTACCAAAAATTGTGGTGCGCGTGTAACCCATCGCTAATAACCCTTTGTTTTTGGACGTGTTTTGGTAGCGTGATCGCGAGAGAGCTTCAACATGCATAAGCCTGTGCGTACTGCCAACTCATCAACGCTATATCCTAAGAACTCTTTCATCCAAATAGCTCGCTACCGTAGGTCTTCACTGGACGGTCGTGGCATCTTCGATTC
>JAHPZR010021841.1:0-10891 GCA_019787425.1 Platygyra sinensis
CACTCTTCAAAATATTCGACCTTAGAGTTCCATACGAAGACTTAAATTTACAGCTTGTTTTTGTCTGTTTATGATGATGATACAGACGCCCAGGAGATCAGAAGATGTAAATCGTATTCTCGTCCCAGAGACATCTGTTTTTCTTAGCTGACGGGGCCTAGGCACTAGGCTTTTGTCGAACTGACATATAACATCCCGAGTATCGCATAGCATCATGCCGAATTATGCTCGTTTCTCTTAATTATGCCCCTCGTATATAAAGTTATGCTGCTTGGTTTTTAAGCAAAATAATGACAGAACAGGGCGAACAAAGATGAAACAAGAAATAACGCCATTTTGGAACCGCCACATTCTAAGCATCTTGGCTTGATTTTTCCTTTATTTCCGTTTCTCCTTGACTTTTCAAGAAAATAGTGAAATCCAAGATGACGGATCAAAGAGGATGCATTAAGAAATGGGTATCAACCTTGTAAAGCGAGCTCCTGGCTATCTCATGTACGTAAATTTATTTCTTTGTGCCTTAAGGCGGGGGTACACCCGAAAGCCGTATTTTGGCTGGGTTTTATGTTTTTAATGCAAATATCTCGTTTACGTTTCAAGCAATCAAGAATCTCTATGCTCATTTCACATATCTATGTTTTGGGTCGTTTTGTAAATTTTTTGGTGATTTTAGGTATATTTGGAGATAAATAGTTTTTCTTAAAGGATTAGTAAAATTTATGGAAATAGGAAATTTGGAAGATTTGGTGTTGTTTTAAAATTAGAGTTTGAAGTTAAAAATAGGTAGATACACTCCAAACAGTTGCCCAACAACCTGGGGTGCCATTGTGCGGTCAGGCAACTGTCTGGTGGTGTTCCAAAACCCTTTTTTTCCCTTTCAACCTCTCTTTAAACTTACCAAAATTTCATTGAAATTCAGGTGAACCCCCGCCTTAACATAACAAAAACCTTTGGGAGGGGCTCCATCAACCTTCCCCCACCCACCCTCTTCTTATACTCGCTCTTATAGACATTTTTAATAAACGCTCCGAAGAGACTGAAGCTCTCTGTACGACATTTTAAGCTGCTAAACTACCTGAATTGGCACTTAGGATGTGCTAAGATCGACGACGAAGATGGTATCTGAGGTCTTAGAGCTCAGTCAGCTTACTACCGAGTCGTATGCGCGGGGCCTAAGACAAAGAAACATCACACTGACCGCTCAAGGACATTTTCGTGAAGAAAACCAGAGTTGAATACGAGAAAAACTCAATCCAGTATCATGCTAAGAAGTCATTAAGTCCTTAGGTAAGTCCGCAGACTGCTACGTTTTCCTAGAGCCAAGACTCCCCCGACCAAGAGGGACAGTTGGTTCTGGGGACAAGAATGAGGACTAGTTTCGCCTTTGTCTGCTATCCGTAGCGACTTTCTGGTGCCAAGCCACATCAATTTTTTTGGACCTACTGAAAAGCAGGTCAACTGTTCCTGCCCTAAACGGGACGAACTGCGTGACGTCACCAAGATCGGTATCTTTAGGGATCGACCGTTCATATGACGGTTTGGGGCCTCCCAGATTCAATTTATATCCGAAAATTTTGAAGGGTAAACCCCTAAAAGAAACCAATCTGGGCGTGGCACAAACCTTATTGAACCCCAGCCAGAAAAACAAGTGCTGTAGTGTCTTTGAAGACGATAATCTAAACCACCAAATCAATATGGTGCCGCGGCCCTAAAAAAATATTAGGGAGCTTAAGAACGGACGTTTTTGAGACGCAGACTGCAACGGAAAGAGAACATTTTGCGGGCTAGGCCCGTGTTGTCTTCCAGATTTCTATACTACTCATCTCTAATGGAGAAAAGATACTTCACAATGTGACTGTGGCTATGTGAGGGCAAGTTAAAAGTGAAAATAGCTCACTTCCGGTTGCCGTCCCCGTCTCAAAAACGTGCGATGGGTAAAACTATTGGTAAAACAAGTCTGCATACAAGCCAAGTGGCTAATCAGGCCGGAGATAACAGGGACTGGAAAGGCAAAACAGGCCAATGAGCCTATGGCTCATGGCAATGGAAATTTCAGTGTACCATTAGGGTAAAAGATTGGCCATAACTAAAATTTCGTAATTCTTGATTGCTCTTGCTTCATACCTTTGACTGGACTACAAGCTAGGTTAACTGGAGAAGATTGCTATGGATTGCAAACGTCGAACTTGAAAAATTTAGGCTAAACTTTTCAAGACGCGCGAACCCTAATGAATCTTTTTAAGATGGTGGTTCTCATTTTGTTAAAACCAATCTAGAAGTACTGTCAGGTCAGCTTTCGTCAAGTATATTAGGATTCACAGCGAATATTCTAAGCATGTCTTTTTCTATAAAATGTAAGTGTCCTGGTATGATAAGTGAGTGTAATGGTGGACCAAGGTCATGTGATAACAGCTCCTTCATGCTACCGCATACTATCTTCTGATTGGCTGCGCCAACTCGTGCCAGGCCCACTGCTATCGTGGATTCTGTGTAAGCTAACAAAACAGCGATAAATAATAAGTGTAAGATTTAGCCTGGTTGACTAATATACGTATCTATACGAGAGCCTGTTTGTGTCTGCAATGCTCTCAAAGTATAAAGACGGAACAAATTAAGCTAACACAGATTTGAAATCATTTACACATGTGAACTGATGTTGAAGTACATTTTTCTCTCATTTGTCTCTGAGGCGGCAACTGGCGCGGAAATTGGGTATTTTCTTTCATGTTTGCTCCTCACCAAACTTGCGAAAATTTGTCAGTTGACCTATAAACAAACTTTTTGCTGCGCAAGACTTTCTCTACGAAAGGTTTTTGATGCAATGAACGCTCGCTCACGAAACAAGGCAAGTTTGGTTTACTTTAGGAACAAGAGAAAACAATCTTCATAGAAATAAAGCAACATATAATTTCTGACGTTTGACAAGTTTGACTTTCATCACTAAAGGATTTGATCTATCACTAAGCTATTTTAAAGCGACTGGCCTGAGTTCTCTTGATCCATAAATTGTGTTTGGGTAAAACGGCGTTTGTAGCATTATCTTGCCTTGTTAACCAGAAATCAACCGTTTGCTGGCTGGACCTAAACTACTTTCACCACAACAGGAGTACATTTTACGAAAGCAATTACAAAATGTTGTTACAGAATGTTTTGGTATATTCAATTCAATTATTATTAACGCTCGGTTCCTCGTTTGCTAGCCTCGTAAAAACTCATCTAACGTGTTCTGACCAATCAGGGTAATCTCCTTTACATTTTAGCCAATCAGGAGCAAAACCTTTAACCAGCCACAACTTGGCATAGCGCGTTTTCCCGCGTTGTACTCGAGATACACGTTCTCCCGCGCTTGCCAAGGTCTGAATGTTTAAACCTAGAGTTTTCATTGGTTAACCGGGCAATTTACGTTCGTTGTGATTGGCCGGCAGTGTTAACTTGGGCCCCGTCCATATTACACAGGAGAAATTTGAAAACGCAGCTTAATTTCTACGGTTAGGCCTACAGTCCACACTTTTTGAAAACGATGACGTCACGATAATCACGTGATTTTTCTGACCGAGTTTTCCTCAAACACGATTCCAAAATAACCGGTGTTTTTTGCGTTTTTAAATTGCTCTGGCGAAGGGTAGACGAGATCTTAGATTCTAGTATTTGGTCAGTTTTCTCCTTTTTGAATAGCACTCTGTTACTTTACCTGGAGGCTCCCCTTTCATATCTCTGTTCTTCACTACATCCAACAACTGACTAACAGCTTCATTCACACTCATGTACCGTGGCGGTTCAAATATCTTCCTTCCCCTGTTGTGGTACCATTAACAAATATACACTGTTGTAGTTAAGTCAGCCCGTAAAAGGGCTGAATACCCCTCCACTCCAAAAGAGATCTCGAAAAGTGCGGCTACGCGGCTACGCAGACACGCAGAATGCAGGCAGTCTTAGAGAGTACACTATAGAGTGAAGATGGCTACACGTTCTACGCAGTCACTGCATAGCCACGTAGCCGCGTAGCCACTTACAACTGCGTAGCCACGTAGCCACTTACAACTGCGTAGCCGCGTAGCCACTTACAACTGCGTAGCCGCGTAGCCACTTACAACTGCGTAGCCGCGTAGCTACTTTTTTCCCTACTAACATATACCAAGGGGAAGGGAAGGTCTTGACTATAACTTCAGATGGAGGGGTATTCAGCAGTTACTCCCGTAAAAGTATAAAAAAAAGATGGTGCAAATTGAAGAGAAAACATTTCTTTGTTTACTCATAGCAAAAGTTTGCCTCACTAACTTTATTAAATTCTCCACGGACTGTTCCTTAACCTTTATGTCTGCCGAAATAAAGACAAAAACATGAATACAAGAAATACAAAAGTTAAACTAGCTAATTTATTCAGATCGGAATGAAGAAGTAAACAGAGGGGTGGAGAGGGGGATTGCCGAACGTATTGCATTTGGTACATTTTTCCAATCCCAGTTCGCACTCCTGTAATGGCTCCAGCCTCTGTGTGAGTTGCTATTGAAAATATCATGCAGTGCTGGGACTTTCCCTATTTCATCCAGTTCCTACTCCCTTTAGAATCTTGCTTTCTGGTGTAACATACTCCAACACTGAAATTACAGATCTTGTCAAGATATTCTGAGGGTACCACATGCAATGGCCTCATGGCTAGTGTACTTGACTCTGGACCCAGCCCTGGCTGGGGACATTATGTTGTGTTCTTGCAAGAGACGCTTTACTCTCACAGTTCTTGTAAATTATTGTTATTTGTCAGTGTCTCACAGATCAATTACAGTATTTGCCTTTGCCTTCAGCTTTGGTAAATAATTGGTCACTCTGCTCTTCACTGACAAATTACAATACTTTGCTCAACCTCATCCAAAAATAATTGTTACCATAAATATTTCTTTTTAGGGCTACTACTCACACAGACCTGGTGTTGCGAGCATGTCAAATGAATATTCCTTACCAAGTCATTCATAATGCTTCCATTATGAATGCTGTTGGATGCTGTGGCCTTCAGGTAGTTACCTGAAAACTAAATTTATGATTTAGTTATTTTTGTTCTATGTATTGTTGTAATATGCAGTTGACCATCTAATGGTGAAAACTGTGCAATATAAATTTGTAAATTACTATAAATTACTATTATTATTTGATATAGTGTAAATTTGCTCTGAGTAGTTTGACCGTGGAAGTCATTTCCTGAAGATTGACTGTTTGTACCTCTTTTGGAGGGCAAAGGCAGTTGTCATGCATTTCGTGGCCTCTAAAACTTTTAGTCTAGCTTCCAAAATGCAATAGAAACTTGGAAAATGATGTCTATTTCTTTGATAATTGTAGATCTATAACAACATTCTTGATTGTGATTAGTTCTCCATGTGTCTATTTGTCACAAAATCAGTGTTCGATGACATGGATGTCCAATTAGAGGTACCCACTTTTTCAATAATAATTGGATACCTATGCCATTTGCATGTAAATTATGTACACTTTAATGGATTCCTTATTGTTTCCTACAGTGTTTCAAACTTATGAGACATGCCCCTACTGACTTGGTTGTTCAAGCAAAGTTCTGGAAAAACTGACATTAAATTTTAAAATTTGTTGTTGATATGTGTAATTTTTAGTAATTGGATCTTGTGTCCTACAATTTAGGATTGTGCTTGTAATTTCATATCTACCTTGTAGTGTGTGTTCATCTGATTTTGAATAATATTATACATGAAGAACTATCTTGACATTGTACAATCATATCACTTACTCTACCTTCCAGTTATATAATTTTGGAGAGACAGTCTCCATTGTCCTGTGGACAGACAACTGGAAACCAGACAGTTTTTATGATAAAATTGCATCGAACAGAAAACAAGGTCTTCATACACTCTGTTTGTTAGGTAAGTGATATCAGAAAATACACCTTCACATTTAGCCCCCAATGGTAGTTTTTCCTCTTTGTGGCCTTTGAAACTGTGAGAGTTCATTTCGTCAGCTGGTAAGTTTTTACTTGCATGTGCTGGTAGTGTGTGGTAAAGCCAAGTGACCCATCTGACTGAAGCTTATCCTAGGCTCTGTTGCTTGACCGGGAAATGACCAGGGGTATTTCTTCTCCCCCCTGGATGGAATGCTAGTTTAATGCATGGTTACCCCCAGCATTAAATTCACCGGTACCCATTTCTACACCTGGGTGGAGAGAGGAACTGTGAGAGTAAAGCGTCTCTTGCAAGAACACAACATAATGTCCCCAGCCAGGGCTGGGTCCAGAGTCAAGTACACTAGCCATGAGGCCATTGCATGTGGTACCCTCAGAATATCTTGACAAGATCTGTAATTTCAGTGTTGGAGTATGTTACACCAGAAAGCAAGATTCTAAAGGGAGTAGGAACTGGATGAAATAGGGAAAGTCCCAGCACTGCATGATATTTTCAATAGCAACTCACACAGAGGCTGGAGCCATTACAGGAGTGCGAACTGGGATTGGAAAAATGTACCAAATGCAATACGTTCGGCAATCCCCCTCTCCACCCCTCTGTTTACTTCTTCATTCCGATCTGAATAAATTAGCTAGTTTAACTTTTGTATTTCTTGTATTCATGTTTTTGTCTTTATTTCGGCAGACATAAAGGTTAAGGAACAGTCCGTGGAGAATTTAATAAAGTTAGTGAGGCAAACTTTTGCTATGAGTAAACAAAGAAATGTTTTCTCTTCAATTTGCACCATCTTTTTTTTATACTTTTACGGGAGTAACTGCTGAATACCCCTCCATCTGAAGTTATAGTCAAGACCTTCCCTTCCCCTTGGTATATGTTAGTAGGGAAAAAAGTAGCTACGCGGCTACGCAGTTGTAAGTGGCTACGCGGCTACGCAGTTGTAAGTGGCTACGCGGCTACGCAGTTGTAAGTGGCTACGTGGCTACGCAGTTGTAAGTGGCTACGCGGCTACGTGGCTATGCAGTGACTGCGTAGAACGTGTAGCCATCTTCACTCTATAGTGTACTCTCTAAGACTGCCTGCATTCTGCGTGTCTGCGTAGCCGCGTAGCCGCACTTTTCGAGATCTCTTTTGGAGTGGAGGGGTATTCAGCCCTTTTACGGGCTGACTTAACTACAACAGTGTATATTTGTTAATGGTACCACAACAGGGGAAGGAAGATATTTGAACCGCCACGGTACATGAGTGTGAATGAAGCTGTTAGTCAGTTGTTGGATGTAGTGAAGAACAGAGATATGAAAGGGGAGCCTCCAGGTAAAGTAACAGAGTGCTATTCAAAAAGGAGAAAACTGACCAAATACTAGAATCTAAGATCTCGTCTACCCTTCGCCAGAGCAATTTAAAAACGCAAAAAACACCGGTTATTTTGGAATCGTGTTTGAGGAAAACTCGGTCAGAAAAATCACGTGATTATCGTGACGTCATCGTTTTCAAAAAGTGTGGACTGTAGGCCTAACCGTAGAAATTAAGCTGCGTTTTCAAATTTCTCCTGTGTAATATGGACGGGGCCCAAGTTAACACTGCCGGCCAATCACAACGAACGTAAATTGCCCGGTTAACCAATGAAAACTCTAGGTTTAAACATTCAGACCTTGGCAAGCGCGGGAGAACGTGTATCTCGAGTACAACGCGGGAAAACGCGCTATGCCAAGTTGTGGCTGGTTAAAGGTTTTGCTCCTGATTGGCTAAAATGTAAAGGAGATTACCCTGATTGGTCAGAACACGTTAGATGAGTTTTTACGAGGCTAGCAAACGAGGAACCGAGCGTTAATAATAATTGAATTGAATATACCAAAACATTCTGTAACAACATTTTGTAATTGCTTTCGTAAAATGTACTCCTGTTGTGGTGAAAGTAGTTTAGGTCCAGCCAGCAAACGGTTGATTTCTGGTTAACAAGGCAAGATAATGCTACAAACGCCGTTTTACCCAAACACAATTTATGGATCAAGAGAACTCAGGCCAGTCGCTTTAAAATAGCTTAGTGATAGATCAAATCCTTTAGTGATGAAAGTCAAACTTGTCAAACGTCAGAAATTATATGTTGCTTTATTTCTATGAAGATTGTTTTCTCTTGTTCCTAAAGTAAACCAAACTTGCCTTGTTTCGTGAGCGAGCGTTCATTGCATCAAAAACCTTTCGTAGAGAAAGTCTTGCGCAGCAAAAAGTTTGTTTATAGGTCAACTGACAAATTTTCGCAAGTTTGGTGAGGAGCAAACATGAAAGAAAATACCCAATTTCCGCGCCAGTTGCCGCCTCAGAGACAAATGAGAGAAAAATGTACTTCAACATCAGTTCACATGTGTAAATGATTTCAAATCTGTGTTAGCTTAATTTGTTCCGTCTTTATACTTTGAGAGCATTGCAGACACAAACAGGCTCTCGTATAGATACGTATATTAGTCAACCAGGCTAAATCTTACACTTATTATTTATCGCTGTTTTGTTAGCTTACACAGAATCCACGATAGCAGTGGGCCTGGCACGAGTTGGCGCAGCCAATCAGAAGATAGTATGCGGTAGCATGAAGGAGCTGTTATCACATGACCTTGGTCCACCATTACACTCACTTATCATACCAGGACACTTACATTTTATAGAAAAAGACATGCTTAGAATATTCGCTGTGAATCCTAATATACTTGACGAAAGCTGACCTGACAGTACTTCTAGATTGGTTTTAACAAAATGAGAACCACCATCTTAAAAAGATTCATTAGGGTTCGCGCGTCTTGAAAAGTTTAGCCTAAATTTTTCAAGTTCGACGTTTGCAATCCATAGCAATCTTCTCCAGTTAACCTAGCTTGTAGTCCAGTCAAAGGTATGAAGCAAGAGCAATCAAGAATTACGAAATTTTAGTTATGGCCAATCTTTTACCCTAATGGTACACTGAAATTTCCATTGCCATGAGCCATAGGCTCATTGGCCTGTTTTGCCTTTCCAGTCCCTGTTATCTCCGGCCTGATTAGCCACTTGGCTTGTATGCAGACTTGTTTTACCAATAGTTTTACCCATCGCACGTTTTTGAGACGGGGACGGCAACCGGAAGTGAGCTATTTTCACTTTTAACTTGCCCTCACATAGCCACAGTCACATTGTGAAGTATCTTTTCTCCATTAGAGATGAGTAGTATAGAAATCTGGAAGACAACACGGGCCTAGCCCGCAAAATGTTCTCTTTCCGTTGCAGTCTGCGTCTCAAAAACGTCCGTTCTTAAGCTCCCTAATATTTTTTTAGGGCCGCGGCACCATATTGATTTGGTGGTTTAGATTATCGTCTTCAAAGACACTACAGCACTTGTTTTTCTGGCTGGGGTTCAATAAGGTTTGTGCCACGCCCAGATTGGTTTCTTTTAGGGGTTTACCCTTCAAAATTTTCGGATATAAATTGAATCTGGGAGGCCCCAAACCGTCATATGAACGGTCGATCCCTAAAGATACCGATCTTGGTGACGTCACGCAGTTCGTCCCGTTTAGGGCAGGAACAGTTGACCTGCTTTTCAGTAGGTCCAAAAAAATTGATGTGGCTTGGCACCAGAAAGTCGCTACGGATAGCAGACAAAGGCGAAACTAGTCCTCATTCTTGTCCCCAGAACCAACTGTCCCTCTTGGTCGGGGGAGTCTTGGCTCTAGGAAAACGTAGCAGTCTGCGGACTTACCTAAGGACTTAATGACTTCTTAGCATGATACTGGATTGAGTTTTTCTCGTATTCAACTCTGGTTTTCTTCACGAAAATGTCCTTGAGCGGTCAGTGTGATGTTTCTTTGTCTTAGGCCCCGCGCATACGACTCGGTAGTAAGCTGACTGAGCTCTAAGACCTCAGATACCATCTTCGTCGTCGATCTTAGCACATCCTAAGTGCCAATTCAGGTAGTTTAGCAGCTTAAAATGTCGTACAGAGAGCTTCAGTCTCTTCGGAGCGTTTATTAAAAATGTCTATAAGAGCGAGTATAAGAAGAGGGTGGGTGGGGGAAGGTTGATGGAGCCCCTCCCAAAGGTTTTTGTTATGTTAAGGCGGGGGTTCACCTGAATTTCAATGAAATTTTGGTAAGTTTAAAGAGAGGTTGAAAGGGAAAAAAAGGGTTTTGGAACACCACCAGACAGTTGCCTGACCGCACAATGGCACCCCAGGTTGTTGGGCAACTGTTTGGAGTGTATCTACCTATTTTTAACTTCAAACTCTAATTTTAAAACAACACCAAATCTTCCAAATTTCCTATTTCCATAAATTTTACTAATCCTTTAAGAAAAACTATTTATCTCCAAATATACCTAAAATCACCAAAAAATTTACAAAACGACCCAAACATAGATATGTGAAATGAGCATAGAGATTCTTGATTGCTTGAAACGTAAACGAGATATTTGCATTAAAAACATAAAACCCAGCCAAAATACGGCTTTCGGGTGTACCCCCGCCTTAAGGCACAAAGAAATAAATTTACGTACATGAGATAGCCAGGAGCTCGCTTTACAAGGTGATACCATTTCTTAATGCATCCTCTTTGATCCGTCATCTTGGATTTCACTATTTTCTTGAAAAGTCAAGGAGAAACGGAAATAAAGGAAAAATCAAGCCAAGATGCTTAGAATGTGGCGGTTCCAAATGGCGTTATTTCTTGTTTCATCTTTGTTCGCCCTGTTCTGTCATTATTTTGCTTAAAAACCAAGCAGCATAACTTTTATACGAGGGGCATAATTAAGAGAAACGAGCATAATTCGGGCATGATGCTATGCGATACTCGGGATGTTATATGTCAGTTCGACAAAAGCCTAGTGCCTAGGCCCCGTCAGCTAAGAAAAACAGATGTCTCTGGGACGAGAATACGATTTACATCTTCTGATCTCCTGGGCGTCTGTATCATCATCATAAACAGACAAAAACAAGCTGTAAATTTAAGTCTTCGTATGGA
>JAHPZR010021842.1:0-30457 GCA_019787425.1 Platygyra sinensis
TTCTTAGTTTTATTTTGTTTGTAAAACCTCCACCACATTATTTGGTCCAATCGAGCCGGATATTTCACTGGAAATACAGTCCCGAACGGGCGAGATGGCCGAATCCAATGGTCCGCTGTGGGAACAGCCCGGCCCTGGTTGGTTTTCTGAGGATTATTTGCATGAAGCCGGAAGACAAACCCACCGAGACTACTTGCCAAGTTTGAGTCGCACCCTGTCCGAGGACTTCCAAGATTACGTTGTTGGAACAAAGGATAATACAGCCCACGAAGAAGCACGAAAAATTCGAGGAACTCGGCGTGGAAAGAAAGCCCACATTACAAGGTTAGTCAATCAGATAAATCGACACATTAACAAACAGTTAAGCAAAGAAACAATTGCTTCATTAAAGTTGAACCTGCAAAAAGCGGTATCTCAATTGGAGGATATTAATCAGAGCTCGTTTGAACTCAACCCTGATGACGATGAACCGGAGTATTGGATGGAGCAAACCCTAGCCCCTGTCTATGACTGCTTCAACAACATTGAGATATATTATGCCGAACGAGCTACGTTGGACGCCAAACTCGTGAGAGAAGTGGATGTAGTGTTGGTACCGGAACCCTCAAATCCTTTAGAGGAGAGTGTTGACAAATCATTTAGTTATGACAACTCTAAGAGTGAAACCTCAATTGTTCAGAGCTTGCCATCGACTGTGTATCAGCCAGGTAATGTTGGAACTAGTCAGGTAACACAGCCGCCCATAACCGCTATTGAGAATAGAGTACCCAATACAACCAGCACAAGTAATTTATCCACAATTCCAGCTACAAGTTGTGCCACACCCAAAGTTTCTCTTACCCATCCTAGAACAGTTACATCAGTAACCGACTCAGTTCCCACTCCTGTAGTATGTTGCAAGCCCCCATCTAACCCAGATCAGATTAGTACACCAGCTACACAAAACTCCCCTTGGAGAGGCTGGGCCATACCCAATCAAGTCCCACCTAACATGGAACAGACTAGTACACCAGCCACACAAAACTCCCCATGGAGGGGCTGGACTCTACCCAGTCAAGTCTCATCTCACCCAAAACAGATTAGTCAGCCCTATAAGACTCCATCTGGGGTGTGTGGCTGCGGTACTTGTTCCTGATATACTGGGTCTCGGTGACACACCCAGACTGGGTACAGTCCAGCCCCTCCAGGGGGAGTTTTGTGTAGATGGTGTACTAATCTGTTTCGGGCGAGATGAGACTTGACTGGGTAGAGTCCAGCCCCTCCATGGGGAGTTTTGTGTGGCTGGTGTACTAGTCTGTTCCATGTTAGGTGGGACTTGATTGGGTATGGCCCAGCCCCTCCAAGGGGACTTTTGTGTAGCTGGTGTACTAATCTGATCTGGGCTAGGTGGGGCCTTGCAACATACTACAAGAGTGGGAACTGAGTCGGTTACTGATGTAACTTTTCTAGGATGGGTAAAAGAAACTTTGGGTGTGGTGCAACTTGTAGCTGGAATTGTGGATAAATTACTTGTGCTGGTTGTATTGGGTACTCTATTCTCAATAGCGGTTATGGGCGGCTGTGTTACCTGACTAGTTCCAACATTACCTGGCTGATGTACAGTAGATGGCAAGCTCTGAACAACTGAGGTTTCACTCTTAGAGTTGTCATAACTAAATGATTTGTCAACACTCTCTTCTAAAGGATTCGAGGGTTCCGGTACCAACACTACATCCACTTCTTTCACGAGTTTGGCGTCCAACGTAGCTCGTTCGGCATAATATATCTCAATGTTGTCGAAGCAGTCATAGACATGGGTTAGGGTTTGCTCCAGCCAATACTCCGGTTCATCGTCATCGGGGTTGAGTTCAAACAAGTCTGATTAATATCCTCTAATTGAGATACCGCTTTTTCAAGGTTCAACTTTAATGAAGCAATTGTTTCTTTGCTTAACTGTTTGTTACTGTGTCGATTTATCTGATTGACTAATCTTGTAATGTGGGCTTTCTTTCCACGCCGAGTTCCTCGAATTTTTCGTGCTTCTTCGTGGGCTGTATTATCCTTTGTTCCAACAACGTAATCTTGGAAGTCCTCAGACAGGGAGCGACTCAAGTTTGGCAAGTAGCCTCGGTGGGTTTGTCTTCCGGCTTCATGCAAATAATCCTCAGGAAACCAGCCAGGGCCGGGCTGTTCCCACAGCGGACCATTTGATTCGGCCATCTCGCCCGTTCAGGACTGTATTTCCAGTGAAATATCCGGCTCGATTGGACCAAATAATGTGGTGGAGGTTTTCCAAACAAAATAAAACTAAGACAACGAGCGAGAACAGCAAATTTTCAACTAGCGATCCGAGCACTACACCATAACACAACAAGATGGCGGATCTCGCGAAACACATGTTTTGTCTCTAGTCTGCGGGGAACTAAGTCCTATTTTGGAAGAGTCCGCTGACCTAAGGGCGGTCGGCAACACGGTGCGCTGTCAATTGGGTTTTTATTACAGATCGTGGATTAAAAGCAGTTTCCTGGACTTTCCAAAACAAAAAGGTAATGTAGAGTATTACTTCCAAGTTTAATTCAAATGCTTGAACCACGAGTAAAGCCACGACCGATAAATTGACTGCAAAAACCGTCGGCAAAAACTCAAGCTTTCGCGCGTGAAGAATTAATTTGAACATGCTGTCACTATCACGCAAACGAACCACGTTTGCGAAATTTTGAACAGTTTTTTCCTTTTTAACTAGTTTTTTTTTTCTGCCTCATCTTGAATGAAAATTTATTGTTATTGTACTTCCTGTCGCGTTTCTTTCATTTGGTTACCTTTCTTTGGCAAATTTTAGGTATTTAAAGTTAACAGTATTTTTGCATCGTAGATTTCTGCATATTTAATTTACGGCTACCTCCGCGGCCGTGTTTGTTTAGTTTATTCGCGTCATTGAAATACATTTTTTTAGTTTTATTCAGCTGCTACAAAACACCCCAGAAAAGTGGGCATTAATTTAACACAATTGAAATACGATTTATCTCAAAATAACTTAATTCTTTCTTTCACTGCGCTGTATTATTTGTCGCAGGCGAAGAAATTTTCGGATTTTTTTGTCTTTAAATTGTTGTTTAGATATGTCTTTTCGCTTTTATTGTCCGGAATTTTCTCAAATGTTTATTAGTATGTACTAAAACAGTGGATAAGTCGAAGGCGCGCGCTGATTGGCTAGTCAAACTCCGAATATCCTATATGCTATTTACTTCCAAGCAACTCGAGAAAAAATGGCGTCCCGGTTTGCATCCGTGACAAGTGAAGAAATCATCCAAATTAATTTTTTGCTGCGCGGCTCGGTAAATATCCATCGCTAGCCACCTCCACTTTGGTGAATAGTTGTTAATTATCCGATATAGTAAATGAACTGAAATGTTGTTGTTTTCGGTGTTGTTTTGTTCTCCAAAGTCAATAATTATTAACTCGTTATGGCGTGTTCACATTTTCTCGGCTGTGGCGCGGCAAAGACAAAAAAAATTTATAATTTCTTGTTTTCTTATCAGTTTTAATACACCTCAAGTAGAGTTCTTTTTGTTGATTCATTTGGAATATTTTTGGTCGTCATTTGTTCAACTTTAAATAAACTATATCTTGAAATCTGATCTTAGACATGGCTGTGGTTACTGGGCATATTGTTTATTTCTCTGCTTACGCTCGCTTTGAATGTATCAAACATCTCCAGGGAATAAGGGGTAGGCTGTGAATCATTATGTCACACCCAGATTTTAAGCAAGAGGAACAAGTCGATTTTATATTATGGAAGTAAAAGTCTACTTATGGCAAATCTATTTGGAGGCGTTCATGCAGCATGTAAGCATTAACTTTGAATGGCTACCCTGGAACTGCAAACACTCATGCCCTGTCCACACTATGCCGGAGAAATTTGAAAAGGATGTTAATCACTCCCAGGGGCGGGGGAGAAGAAAACACATTGATTGTTTTCCATCCATATTTTGTTGGAGAAATTTGAAAACGCAACATTGGTCTTGTGTTTGAGAAAATCGTGACGTCATCGGTTTGGAAAAACTCCATCTTGAAAATGTTTTCCGTTCACATTAAATCACAAAGCCGGCGTTTTCAAAATTCCTCGGGTTTGAACAGTGTGCTCGTTTGAAGAGCGCCTGTTTTCGTGGCAAATTATTGTGCACGGAAGACCTAACCCAAGAAATAAAGCTGTGTTTTCAAATGTCTCAAGTGTAGTGTGGACGAGGCCTCAGTATAGTTGTTTATCAAGTATTACAAGTCAAACCTGAAGATCAGATTTGCTAAAATTACGCACTGGTTGGTGATCAGATAAGATCAAAATCTCCGATGATATCACAAATTGTTCTTGCGGACAGACTGGTTGGTGGTTTCCACTGGAATGCTAGCATCCTCATACCAAGAGTCTTTGTTCCCCTTGACTGGCATTCGGGAAGCAATGCGACCCCGGAGAGATCCCATTTAAAGTCCAAAAATATCAGACTTCCGGGGCGTTTAAATGTGCCTAGCTCATAAACACATGGCTCAATCAATTGCAAGTCGCTTGTGTTTTTCTTTAGCATGTGAGGGCACCTGTTTTTTTTTTTTTCTGCACTTGTTTCATGCACAAAAAACGAACAATAGCCAAAACAATCGGATGCTCTCGCAGGCTAGTTTTTCTTCCCATCATTTTCATTGCTTTTAAAGCAAATGAAACTTAGAGCTTGCAATAGAACTAGGTACTCTTCACTGTGGATACTCTAGGTAACCTGTTCATTTTACATTCTTTGCCATTGGCATACCTACATTGGTTACGTAAGCTTCAAGTCTTTTCCGGTCTTTTTTCTTTATATTCTCTAACTTCCCTCAACAAAGGAAAATAATCCTCGTTTCCTCGTTGCCTTATTGCAACTTGGAATGAAAATATCGCCTAGACTTTGCATTTCACGGAATGATTACATCGAAAACCTCCATCAACAATGTCTTGAACATGGCCTTATACAATCCTTATAAGCAGAATATGACAATGCCAGTTTGCAACAAAACTTAAAACTAGTTTCTGTTTATCTCATTTGATAAAGAGAGAATAATTAATATTTTCATTAAGGCAGTATTGCCTTGATTTTTCAATATTTCCAATGTTCACTTTTGAATCACATTTGCTGCCAACTATTTCTTGGTAAACCAGAAACATTTGACGATAAAAACTTGCGACAAAACGTTGCTTGATAATATTGTAAAATTTAAAAAACGATAAAAAGCTATAAAAAGCTAAAAACGACGACGTTTCGACGTTAAAATAACTTACGGCTTAAACTTTTGTTTAAGCCGTAAGTTATTTTCTCTCATTGTTCGTTTTAGTATTTATAGAACTTATTTTTACACATTCTTGACTTGATAATGACGTTATGTTAACGTCGAAACGTCGTCGTTTTTAGCTTTTTATAGCTTTTTATCGTTTTTTAAATTTTACAATGTTATCAAGCAACGTTTTGTCGCAAGTTTTTATCGTCAAATGTTATTCTAAACCAGAAACAGAAATGAAAAATGTTTAAGACACATGACATCGTCCACCCTTCTCAAATGTATAATCATGATCGTTTCAATTGCAATGCCTTCTTATCCAACTACTACTTTTTTTTCTTTGGTACGTTACATATGAGTGAACACTGAACTACTGCTCGTACTATAAACATGGAAATCAACCACAATATTCCCTAAACCAGATAATATTAACCATAATCCAAAAAAAAATTAATTCATTTGTTCACTTCACGAGTTTGCTCACAGAGCACTTGGATTGTTTACAAGTCACTACACAACTGAAGTCCATCCTACATTACAGATCTTTTATCCGTGGAACCAGTTGCTAATTATGCTCTTCGTTCGTCTTCAAAATCTCTTCTGTTCGTTCTAAAGTCAACTGCTCTACACTTGGGGATCGGGCCTTTGCTCATACTGCACCTGTTTTATCATGGAACTCGCTGCCATTAACTATAGGAACAAGTAGCAGCCTCGCCATTTTTAAAAAGCAACTTAAAACATTTCTTTTTAATAAAGCTTTTAATTTGTTGGAATACACCTTTTGCCCTTCATTACCAGGATATAGATATTAATTAGTGTCACAAAATCAGTCATTACAATGAATGTGTAATTATTGTAGAGAAATAAACAAACGTTTTAATTTTTGCGTGATCAATAAGGAGTTTTGAATAGAGAAGAACATTCATTAAGGCCCATACATTGGTTCAATGTAATGGAAATAACAAACTTTTAAGAGAATAAACAAACATTTGTTCCAACTTAATGTTCATGAAAGAGAAAAAAAGTTCATTAACAACAAAGGTACAGTGTACGTATTTAATACTGTAATGAAACAAGTTTGTTCTTAATCCCTCAATATGCTCTCCGTTTAGACATCGTGGTATGTAGGTTTGCATAAACCTAAACCACTCAGCACATTTTGGAACTGTTATTGTGTTCGTATTTCTTCTCCCTACTCTCGAAAGAATTTGTTGACGGTACTCTCCCAGAGGAATCCCGTGCCGTCTTGCCTCTTCCCGATCATTCATACGTGTAGTTGTTGCTGTACTGCGGGTCTTGAAATTTCTGCCTTTATTCCCGCTTTGAGCGCACTGACTGCTTGTTCCACTATGTTAAGGAAAGGGCTATACACTGGCAGTGGGAAATCGGAGAGAAAAATGCTCAACAAAAGCTCTTTTGTTATTGAGATTTTATTCGCACAATCGAACATTGATCTAATGGAAATGAATTTTCATTCGCACTAAAAAATGTTCTTTTCGATAAAACACCATGTAAATTGGCGTTAATGAATCTTATTCTTGATGCAAAAAGCCTTAATGAGTATTGCACAAATTGAAATGTTCGGTTTCTTAGCTAAACTGATCATACTTTAATTTTATTGGCCACTAGTTTTGCGCTAATGAACATTTATTCATTATCATCAATTCATTATCATTATATGGGAGCTTCCCCCGGGGTTTCCCAATGTCTAACGGAAAGCCGAGTGAAGGAGTGAAGGAGTGATGGAGTGAAATCGTTCCACCACTACCACTTGGAAAATAATAAATATTTTCCAAGTTAAAAACTGTGTTCCACCGCTTTAGGCCCCGTCCACACTAATCCGTTTTCAAACGAGAACGGAGCTGTTTTGCTCCGGATACGGCTATCGTCCACACTACAACGCCGAAAACGATCACCGAAAACGGAGCCATTCGAAAACGCTCTCCAGAGTGGAGCGATGTTTTCTAGTGTGGACGGAGAAAATGATGCTATCTAAAAACGGTGACGTCATCAAATCAGACACGACCAGGCGCGAGACCATTCGACCGTGAGTATCCAAAATGGCGCCAATTTCCCAGACCGATATATTGTAATGCACATCCGTCGAGTTCATTTGAGCATGCGCACTGAGGGTATAAAAGCGTTTTCAAACGGATACGGCGTTGTCATGTGGACGGGCGAAAACGATACGAAAACGTTAAGTGTGGACGCAAATCTTTTTGAAAACGGAGCAAAACAGCTCCGTTTTCGTTTGCAAACGGATTAGTGTGGACAGGCCTTAATCTCAAGGCTCCAGACAATACGGTCAGTTAGAGAAATGGTCTCAGAAGACTTGTCGCTGTATATATAGATAAAGAATTCTCTTTTATAAGAAACGATTTGGAAATACACAAGACAAGAAATATATGTGATAAAAACCGACATTTCTGTGCATCTTGCGCCATTATCAAGGTTACATAATTAAAGATAATATGCGGTTTGTGAAAAGGCTACGTTGAAGCGAATTTGCATAAAAGAGTGCCAAGCTAATTAAATCAATAGCAATTAGCACGAAGAGAATCCGACTGTACATTCAATACTGGTTTAAGTTCTTGAATACACAGCATTTTATTAACAAGGCAATCAAATTTGTTCGTGCATTTTTCGATTACATTGAAGCGTACTGAGAAATTGTTCGAAACAGCAGTGTTATGTTCTATGGAATAATGCTTTTAAGGAGGCTCGACAGGGTTTTTCGTTGCTATATTGCTTGTGAAACGATGGAAGATTACAGAAAAGGATGTTTAATGGTGTGGGCAAACTATATGTCTCCTTGCAACTCTATTGTTGGGCTATACTTTAAGGGTACTTGTGACGTCATATCAGTTACCATGGCAACGCAAGAGGTCCACAAAAGCGTCCTCTAAATTTCAGTTTTTGTAAATTATCTAAGAAACTAATTCGGTGACCTACCATTTTTATCTCTATGTTGGAAAGTTCCCTAAATTCTTTAACTTTTCAGACAGTATGGAAAAATTTCATCTAGTAGAATTAAATATATTTAAAGAAAACGTGTTTTATGGCTTACAGAAAATTCCACTAGATAATTTCCCCGAAACTTTTATATCTGAAGTGCCATCGCGAATGGTGCGTGTATGCAAAAAATCAAGATAGGTCACCGAGCGAACTTTCGAGCTAAAAACAAATGTTTTCCGCAGATTTTATTTCCGGTTCGCGCGATTTTACGCAGCATTAACTTCCGGTGTGCTGATTTTAATACTGATTCAGCTGACGCGTGCATCTTAGTTATGGCGTGTGTAGATTTCGCGCGCGCGTGCAGCTAAAAACCCTTTCGAGCCTCCTTAAATAGATGACGCCTTTTGACGGTATCCCTCAACTCGCGTGTGAAGGTGGCCCTTTGTGTACCCGACATAACTTACATCGCACAGGTCACACTTGAAAAAATAAACAACGCATTGCTGGGTTACGATGTTAGGCTTGGGCTCACGCAGACTTAGATCTTGTTTAAGCTTGCGACTAGTAAACAACTACAATATTCTACAATATTCATGTAATTAGCTTAGCACTCTTTTATGCAAATTCGCTTCAACTTAGCCTTTTCACAAACCGCATTTTATCTTAATTATGTAACCTTGATAATGGCGCAAGATGCATTTCAGAAACGTCGGTTTTTATCGCTTATATTTCTTGTCTTGTGAATTCTCTTTTATGCAACCTATTCAGTTTTTTGCTATCTGGCAGACTTCAAGCCTTGATGCCATATCGAGAAACAATAATTAAGATGAGACATAATGAATGAATTACACCATGTAGACTGAAACATAATTTGTTTCGAAACGATTATATGTTCTTTAGTGTAGAAAATGCGTCCAGCTGCTTTCGGACTTTCTTGCTGATTTTTCCAATGTGTTTTCCAAAATTAGGTAAGTCATCAAGAATTGCTTTGCGGTTTATTTACTCCTTCAGCAAACAAGGAGAACTTGATATTGGGCTTGTGCGAAAGAACGACAGCCTTGCTTTTTTCACTGTTTAGGGTCATCCTATTATTCCGCCACTAATTACACACAATTGCAAGTTCCTTGTTGAGAACATTTCCAACAACTGCTGGATCAGAGCTGATTATCTTAAGCGTAATTTGTCAGCTGAGCCTTAATGAAGTAAAGCCCTGGGGAGGTACGTGGGTTAATTTTGGCTGGAGATGTTCCGCTGGCCTCTTAGAGTCCCTACCCCATTATAGTCTATTCTGTGGCCAATTATAGACTCCATCTTGATCACTTTTGGGCAAATATGTAATTTTCGCGATTCCAACCTAGTCACTTCATATTTATGTATGTACCTTATACTAAATAAAGAACACTTTACTTTTCACCTACAGTACAAACATTCTGGTATTCTTGTTAACCGTAAATATGAAGAACTTTCGTACCCCAAGAATCAGAAAATGTGTGACCCCAAACTAGTAACTCTATTGAAAACGTGACCCCATCAAGCGGCACATCCCCTTTAGCCTCTTATAAGGAAGTATTCCCCCTCCCGGAAGTAAAGTAAGTCATTGATAGAAATATTGAACATTAATTACAACAAGTGTTCTAAGAGAGAAACTTGTGGAACAACACTTTTGGTGGATAAACTATCCTTTAATGGTGGCTTAAGGTAATTCCTCTGAAATAAAAGTGACTATAGAATTTCGTTCAAACTTTGTCCACTAAATATTTATCATATGAGAACTTCAATTTTGAAATAAAACGCGGGGCTGCCCATGCTCATTAAGGAGCACTAAAGCATTGAAAATGGCCCATTTTGTCATTATTTAATACTTATTAGAAGAACTCATTCCCAGTAATAATTGTAAAATCTTTGTGACCGAGACTCATGATAACACGCATAAAACTACAGTCATTACATTGTGTAGGACACAAATAAACATTTTAGGTTTGATTTAGACAGAGAGCTGAAGTCTTGATTAAAATTTGAACCAAATCTCTTGACATGGTTACCAAACTGCAAACTAGAAAGACGACAGTCCATCTGCTATTTTCCTTATTTATTCAATTTTCAGCAAAAGAATTTAGTTAAGTCTTTTCTCACGCAAAGCTTGTGATAGATTCATTACAATGACTGTAAAAAAGGTGGGGTGCCCATGCTCGTTGGTGAGCTACAGCCATTTTTCAACTGACAGAGCTCAATATCAAGGCAAATTCGCCTTGTTTTTAGTATGCGTGTGCACGAGCGCGCGCAAATGACGCCATAAATTGTGCGTAGAAAGGATGCGCAATGCAAATGTGAGGAATGACCTTAAAAAAGTATGAAGCATGATGGTTTATTGCTGGCTACCAATGGGAAGGTTGTCTATCAAAGGCTTTCTGGTTCAGCTTTTCGGCCAATTCAAACAGCCTGGGCATTAATGTTACCCCTAGGGATTCCTAGAGAGGTAGGAGTACTCTGAGAGTAAAATATCTAGTGGAAGAATAGAACATGGGGACCCTCATTTGCTTTCAATGAAAGATCTCCATCTGGCATCTGATACACTACATAATATAAGTTCACTGCACCTCTCATCACTAACCAACAACGTCATTCTCATCAAAGGAAGACGTGAGACTAGCGTTTCTCATTACATATTGATATTTAATCAAGCAGACAGATGATGGGCACTACGAAATCATCAAACAATGTATTACCAAATTCTCAGTAGTAGTGAAATTGAAGAAATGTATAGCAATTAAAATGGACAATATATAATAGTTGGATTTATAAAAACGGTGTTCAAAGGTGACGATATAAAAATTAATAGGAAAGTCAGTCTTTTTTCCTCTTCATCCAATCGTTTATCTTCTTTGTATTCCTGTCCTTTCCCTATTTTTTCTTTCTTTACATGGCTTTGAGGCTGCCTTTAGGAATTGTGAAATCAAAGTGAAATATGGGTGTTTTGGCGCAAAATATTGACATCGTTTTCAAAAATCCAGTCATAGATATTTCACATTTTGAACATAGATATTTATACTCACTTAAGTAAAACATTAAAAAAAAAAAAAACAATCTTGTTAACTTACTCAGGTGACCATGCGAGTCCGCCCTGCGAAGAAATAGTTTGGCATTCAGTTTGTCATCTTTGCACTTCAGTTTAATTCCTTCAGTGTGGTAACTTAACGCTTTTATATAGTCTTTTCTGTCGTGCTCCAGTTCTCCTTTGAGGTATTTCACTGGATACTGCTAAGAGAGAACTCGGAGCACGTACATTGAAAGGGGACTATATAAAAGCGTTAAGTTACCACACTGAAGGAATTAAACTGAAGTGCAAAGATGACAAACTGAATGCCAAACTATTTCTTCGCAGGGCGGACTCGCATGGTCACCTGAGTAAGTTAACAAGATTGTTTTTTTTTTTTTTAATGTTTTACTTAAGTGAGTATAAATATCTATGTTCAAAATGTGAAATATCTATGACTGGATTTTTGAAAACGATGTCAATATTTTGCGCCAAAACACCCATATTTCACTTTGATTTCACAATTCCTAAAGGCAGCCTCAAAGCCATGTAAAGAAAGAAAAAATAGGGAAAGGACAGGAATACAAAGAAGATAAACGATTGGATGAAGAGGAAAAAGACTGACTTTCCTATTAATTTTTATATCGTCACCTTTGAACACCGTTTTTATAAATCCAACTATTATATATTGTCCATTTTAATTGCTATACATTTCTTCAATTTCACTACTACTGAGAATTTGGTAATACATTGTTTGATGATTTCGTAGTGCCCATCATCTGTCTGCTTGATTAAATATCAATATGTAATGAGAAACGCTAGTCTCACGTCTTCCTTTGATGAGAATGACGTTGTTGGTTAGTGATGAGAGGTGCAGTGAACTTATATTATGTAGTGTATCAGATGCCAGATGGAGATCTTTCATTGAAAGCAAATGAGGGTCCCCATGTTCTATTCTTCCACTAGATATTTTACTCTCAGAGTACTCCTACCTCTCTAGGAATCCCTAGGGGTAACATTAATGCCCAGGCTGTTTGAATTGGCCGAAAAGCTGAACCAGAAAGCCTTTGATAGACAACCTTCCCATTGGTAGCCAGCAATAAACCATCATGCTTCATACTTTTTTAAGGTCATTCCTCACATTTGCATTGCGCATCCTTTCTACGCACAATTTATGGCGTCATTTGCGCGCGCTCGTGCACACGCATACTAAAAACAAGGCGAATTTGCCTTGATATTGAGCTCTGTCAGTTGAAAAATGGCTGTAGCTCACCAACGAGCATGGGCACCCCACCTTTTTTACAGTCATTGTAATGAATCTATCACAAGCTTTGCGTGAGAAAAGACTTAACTAAATTCTTTTGCTGAAAATTGAATAAATAAGGAAAATAGCAGATGGACTGTCGTCTTTCTAGTTTGCAGTTTGGTAACCATGTCAAGAGATTTGGTTCAAATTTTAATCAAGACTTCAGCTCTCTGTCTAAATCAAACCTAAAATGTTTATTTGTGTCCTACACAATGTAATGACTGTAGTTTTATGCGTGTTATCATGAGTCTCGGTCACAAAGATTTTACAATTATTACTGGGAATGAGTTCTTCTAATAAGTATTAAATAATGACAAAATGGGCCATTTTCAATGCTTTAGTGCTCCTTAATGAGCATGGGCAGCCCCGCGTTTTATTTCAAAATTGAAGTTCTCATATGATAAATATTTAGTGGACAAAGTTTGAACGAAATTCTATAGTCACTTTTATTTCAGAGGAATTACCTTAAGCCACCATTAAAGGATAGTTTATCCACCAAAAGTGTTGTTCCACAAGTTTCTCTCTTAGAACACTTGTTGTAATTAATGTTCAATATTTCTATCAATGACTTACTTTACTTCCGGGAGGGGGAATACTTCCTTATAAGAGGCTAAAGGGGATGTGCCGCTTGATGGGGTCACGTTTTCAATAGAGTTACTAGTTTGGGGTCACACATTTTCTGATTCTTGGGGTACGAAAGTTCTTCATATTTACGGTTAACAAGAATACCAGAATGTTTGTACTGTAGGTGAAAAGTAAAGTGTTCTTTATTTAGTATAAGGTACATACATAAATATGAAGTGACTAGGTTGGAATCGCGAAAATTACATATTTGCCCAAAAGTGATCAAGATGGAGTCTATAATTGGCCACAGAATAGACTATAATGGGGTAGGGACTCTAAGAGGCCAGCGGAACATCTCCAGCCAAAATTAACCCACGTACCTCCCCAGGGCTTTACTTCATTAAGGCTCAGCTGACAAATTACGCTTAAGATAATCAGCTCTGATCCAGCAGTTGTTGGAAATGTTCTCAACAAGGAACTTGCAATTGTGTGTAATTAGTGGCGGAATAATAGGATGACCCTAAACAGTGAAAAAAGCAAGGCTGTCGTTCTTTCGCACAAGCCCAATATCAAGTTCTCCTTGTTTGCTGAAGGAGTAAATAAACCGCAAAGCAATTCTTGATGACTTACCTAATTTTGGAAAACACATTGGAAAAATCAGCAAGAAAGTCCGAAAGCAGCTGGACGCATTTTCTACACTAAAGAACATATAATCGTTTCGAAACAAATTATGTTTCAGTCTACATGGTGTAATTCATTCATTATGTCTCATCTTAATTATTGTTTCTCGATATGGCATCAAGGCTTGAAGTCTGCCAGATAGCAAAAAACTGAATAGGTTGCATAAAAGAGAATTCACAAGACAAGAAATATAAGCGATAAAAACCGACGTTTCTGAAATGCATCTTGCGCCATTATCAAGGTTACATAATTAAGATAAAATGCGGTTTGTGAAAAGGCTAAGTTGAAGCGAATTTGCATAAAAGAGTGCTAAGCTAATTACATGAATATTGTAGAATATTGTAGTTGTTTACTAGTCGCAAGCTTAAACAAGATCTAAGTCTGCGTGAGCCCAAGCCTAACATCGTAACCCAGCAATGCGTTGTTTATTTTTTCAAGTGTGACCTGTGCGATGTAAGTTATGTCGGGTACACAAAGGGCCACCTTCACACGCGAGTTGAGGGATACCGTCAAAAGGCGTCATCTATTTAAGGAGGCTCGAAAGGGTTTTTAGCTGCACGCGCGCGCGAAATCTACACACGCCATAACTAAGATGCACGCGTCAGCTGAATCAGTATTAAAATCAGCACACCGGAAGTTAATGCTGCGTAAAATCGCGCGAACCGGAAATAAAATCTGCGGAAAACATTTGTTTTTAGCTCGAAAGTTCGCTCGGTGACCTATCTTGATTTTTTGCATACACGCACCATTCGCGATGGCACTTCAGATATAAAAGTTTCGGGGAAATTATCTAGTGGAATTTTCTGTAAGCCATAAAACACGTTTTCTTTAAATATATTTAATTCTACTAGATGAAATTTTTCCATACTGTCTGAAAAGTTAAAGAATTTAGGGAACTTTCCAACATAGAGATAAAAATGGTAGGTCACCGAATTAGTTTCTTAGATAATTTACAAAAACTGAAATTTAGAGGACGCTTTTGTGGACCTCTTGCGTTGCCATGGTAACTGATATGACGTCACAAGTACCCTTAAAGTATAGCCCAACAATAGAGTTGCAAGGAGACATATAGTTTGCCCACACCATTAAACATCCTTTTCTGTAATCTTCCATCGTTTCACAAGCAATATAGCAACGAAAAACCCTGTCGAGCCTCCTTAAAAGCATTATTCCATAGAACATAACACTGCTGTTTCGAACAATTTCTCAGTACGCTTCAATGTAATCGAAAAATGCACGAACAAATTTGATTGCCTTGTTAATAAAATGCTGTGTATTCAAGAACTTAAACCAGTATTGAATGTACAGTCGGATTCTCTTCGTGCTAATTGCTATTGATTTAATTAGCTTGGCACTCTTTTATGCAAATTCGCTTCAACGTAGCCTTTTCACAAACCGCATATTATCTTTAATTATGTAACCTTGATAATGGCGCAAGATGCACAGAAATGTCGGTTTTTATCACATATATTTCTTGTCTTGTGTATTTCCAAATCGTTTCTTATAAAAGAGAATTCTTTATCTATATATACAGCGACAAGTCTTCTGAGACCATTTCTCTAACTGACCGTATTGTCTGGAGCCTTGAGATTAAGGCCTGTCCACACTAATCCGTTTGCAAACGAAAACGGAGCTGTTTTGCTCCGTTTTCAAAAAGATTTGCGTCCACACTTAACGTTTTCGTATCGTTTTCGCCCGTCCACATGACAACGCCGTATCCGTTTGAAAACGCTTTTATACCCTCAGTGCGCATGCTCAAATGAACTCGACGGATGTGCATTACAATATATCGGTCTGGGAAATTGGCGCCATTTTGGATACTCACGGTCGAATGGTCTCGCGCCTGGTCGTGTCTGATTTGATGACGTCACCGTTTTTAGATAGCATCATTTTCTCCGTCCACACTAGAAAACATCGCTCCACTCTGGAGAGCGTTTTCGAATGGCTCCGTTTTCGGTGATCGTTTTCGGCGTTGTAGTGTGGACGATAGCCGTATCCGGAGCAAAACAGCTCCGTTCTCGTTTGAAAACGGATTAGTGTGGACGGGGCCTAAAGCGGTGGAACACAGTTTTTAACTTGGAAAATATTTATTATTTTCCAAGTGGTAGTGGTGGAACGATTTCACTCCATCACTCCTTCACTCCTTCACTCGGCTTTCCGTTAGACATTGGGAAACCCCGGGGGAAGCTCCCATATAATGATAATGAATTGATGATAATGAATAAATGTTCATTAGCGCAAAACTAGTGGCCAATAAAATTAAAGTATGATCAGTTTAGCTAAGAAACCGAACATTTCAATTTGTGCAATACTCATTAAGGCTTTTTGCATCAAGAATAAGATTCATTAACGCCAATTTACATGGTGTTTTATCGAAAAGAACATTTTTTAGTGCGAATGAAAATTCATTTCCATTAGATCAATGTTCGATTGTGCGAATAAAATCTCAATAACAAAAGAGCTTTTGTTGAGCATTTTTCTCTCCGATTTCCCACTGCCAGTGTATAGCCCTTTCCTTAACATAGTGGAACAAGCAGTCAGTGCGCTCAAAGCGGGAATAAAGGCAGAAATTTCAAGACCCGCAGTACAGCAACAACTACACGTATGAATGATCGGGAAGAGGCAAGACGGCACGGGATTCCTCTGGGAGAGTACCGTCAACAAATTCTTTCGAGAGTAGGGAGAAGAAATACGAACACAATAACAGTTCCAAAATGTGCTGAGTGGTTTAGGTTTATGCAAACCTACATACCACGATGTCTAAACGGAGAGCATATTGAGGGATTAAGAACAAACTTGTTTCATTACAGTATTAAATACGTACACTGTACCTTTGTTGTTAATGAACTTTTTTTCTCTTTCATGAACATTAAGTTGGAACAAATGTTTGTTTATTCTCTTAAAAGTTTGTTATTTCCATTACATTGAACCAATGTATGGGCCTTAATGAATGTTCTTCTCTATTCAAAACTCCTTATTGATCACGCAAAAATTAAAACGTTTGTTTATTTCTCTACAATAATTACACATTCATTGTAATGACTGATTTTGTGACACTAATTAATATCTATATCCTGGTAATGAAGGGCAAAAGGTGTATTCCAACAAATTAAAAGCTTTATTAAAAAGAAATGTTTTAAGTTGCTTTTTAAAAATGGCGAGGCTGCTACTTGTTCCTATAGTTAATGGCAGCGAGTTCCATGATAAAACAGGTGCAGTATGAGCAAAGGCCCGATCCCCAAGTGTAGAGCAGTTGACTTTAGAACGAACAGAAGAGATTTTGAAGACGAACGAAGAGCATAATTAGCAACTGGTTCCACGGATAAAAGATCTGTAATGTAGGATGGACTTCAGTTGTGTAGTGACTTGTAAACAATCCAAGTGCTCTGTGAGCAAACTCGTGAAGTGAACAAATGAATTAATTTTTTTTTGGATTATGGTTAATATTATCTGGTTTAGGGAATATTGTGGTTGATTTCCATGTTTATAGTACGAGCAGTAGTTCAGTGTTCACTCATATGTAACGTACCAAAGAAAAAAAAGTAGTAGTTGGATAAGAAGGCATTGCAATTGAAACGATCATGATTATACATTTGAGAAGGGTGGACGATGTCATGTGTCTTAAACATTTTTCATTTCTGTTTCTGGTTTAGAATAACATTTGACGATAAAAACTTGCGACAAAACGTTGCTTGATAACATTGTAAAATTTAAAAAACGATAAAAAGCTATAAAAAGCTAAAAACGACGACGTTTCGACGTTAACATAACGTCATTATCAAGTCAAGAATGTGTAAAAATAAGTTCTATAAATACTAAAACGAACAATGAGAGAAAATAACTTACGGCTTAAACAAAAGTTTAAGCCGTAAGTTATTTTAACGTCGAAACGTCGTCGTTTTTAGCTTTTTATAGCTTTTTATCGTTTTTTAAATTTTACAATATTATCAAGCAACGTTTTGTCGCAAGTTTTTATCGTCAAATGTTTCTGGTTTACCAAGAAATAGTTGGCAGCAAATGTGATTCAAAAGTGAACATTGGAAATATTGAAAAATCAAGGCAATACTGCCTTAATGAAAATATTAATTATTCTCTCTTTATCAAATGAGATAAACAGAAACTAGTTTTAAGTTTTGTTGCAAACTGGCATTGTCATATTCTGCTTATAAGGATTGTATAAGGCCATGTTCAAGACATTGTTGATGGAGGTTTTCGATGTAATCATTCCGTGAAATGCAAAGTCTAGGCGATATTTTCATTCCAAGTTGCAATAAGGCAACGAGGAAACGAGGATTATTTTCCTTTGTTGAGGGAAGTTAGAGAATATAAAGAAAAAAGACCGGAAAAGACTTGAAGCTTACGTAACCAATGTAGGTATGCCAATGGCAAAGAATGTAAAATGAACAGGTTACCTAGAGTATCCACAGTGAAGAGTACCTAGTTCTATTGCAAGCTCTAAGTTTCATTTGCTTTAAAAGCAATGAAAATGATGGGAAGAAAAACTAGCCTGCGAGAGCATCCGATTGTTTTGGCTATTGTTCGTTTTTTGTGCATGAAACAAGTGCAGAAAAAAAAAAAAAACAGGTGCCCTCACATGCTAAAGAAAAACACAAGCGACTTGCAATTGATTGAGCCATGTGTTTATGAGCTAGGCACATTTAAACGCCCCGGAAGTCTGATATTTTTGGACTTTAAATGGGATCTCTCCGGGGTCGCATTGCTTCCCGAATGCCAGTCAAGGGGAACAAAGACTCTTGGTATGAGGATGCTAGCATTCCAGTGGAAACCACCAACCAGTCTGTCCGCAAGAACAATTTGTGATATCATCGGAGATTTTGATCTTATCTGATCACCAACCAGTGCGTAATTTTAGCAAATCTGATCTTCAGGTTTGACTTGTAATACTTGATAAACAACTATACTGAGGCCTCGTCCACACTACACTTGAGACATTTGAAAACACAGCTTTATTTCTTGGGTTAGGTCTTCCGTGCACAATAATTTGCCACGAAAACAGGCGCTCTTCAAACGAGCACACTGTTCAAACCCGAGGAATTTTGAAAACGCCGGCTTTGTGATTTAATGTGAACGGAAAACATTTTCAAGATGGAGTTTTTCCAAACCGATGACGTCACGATTTTCTCAAACACAAGACCAATGTTGCGTTTTCAAATTTCTCCAACAAAATATGGATGGAAAACAATCAATGTGTTTTCTTCTCCCCCGCCCCTGGGAGTGATTAACATCCTTTTCAAATTTCTCCGGCATAGTGTGGACAGGGCATGAGTGTTTGCAGTTCCAGGGTAGCCATTCAAAGTTAATGCTTACATGCTGCATGAACGCCTCCAAATAGATTTGCCATAAGTAGACTTTTACTTCCATAATATAAAATCGACTTGTTCCTCTTGCTTAAAATCTGGGTGTGACATAATGATTCACAGCCTACCCCTTATTCCCTGGAGATGTTTGATACATTCAAAGCGAGCGTAAGCAGAGAAATAAACAATATGCCCAGTAACCACAGCCATGTCTAAGATCAGATTTCAAGATATAGTTTATTTAAAGTTGAACAAATGACGACCAAAAATATTCCAAATGAATCAACAAAAAGAACTCTACTTGAGGTGTATTAAAACTGATAAGAAAACAAGAAATTATAAATTTTTTTTGTCTTTGCCGCGCCACAGCCGAGAAAATGTGAACACGCCATAACGAGTTAATAATTATTGACTTTGGAGAACAAAACAACACCGAAAACAACAACATTTCAGTTCATTTACTATATCGGATAATTAACAACTATTCACCAAAGTGGAGGTGGCTAGCGATGGATATTTACCGAGCCGCGCAGCAAAAAATTAATTTGGATGATTTCTTCACTTGTCACGGATGCAAACCGGGACGCCATTTTTTCTCGAGTTGCTTGGAAGTAAATAGCATATAGGATATTCGGAGTTTGACTAGCCAATCAGCGCGCGCCTTCGACTTATCCACTGTTTTAGTACATACTAATAAACATTTGAGAAAATTCCGGACAATAAAAGCGAAAAGACATATCTAAACAACAATTTAAAGACAAAAAAATCCGAAAATTTCTTCGCCTGCGACAAATAATACAGCGCAGTGAAAGAAAGAATTAAGTTATTTTGAGATAAATCGTATTTCAATTGTGTTAAATTAATGCCCACTTTTCTGGGGTGTTTTGTAGCAGCTGAATAAAACTAAAAAAAATGTATTTCAATGACGCGAATAAACTAAACAAACACGGCCGCGGAGGTAGCCGTAAATTAAATATGCAGAAATCTACGATGCAAAAATACTGTTAACTTTAAATACCTAAAATTTGCCAAAGAAAGGTAACCAAATGAAAGAAACGCGACAGGAAGTACAATAACAATAAATTTTCATTCAAGATGAGGCAGAAAAAAAAAACTAGTTAAAAAGGAAAAAACTGTTCAAAATTTCGCAAACGTGGTTCGTTGCGTGATAGTGACAGCATGTTCAAATTAATTCTTCACGCGCGAAAGCTTGAGTTTTTGCCGACGGTTTTTGCAGTCAATTTATCGGTCGTGGCTTTACTCGTGGTTCAAGCATTTGAATTAAACTTGGAAGTAATACTCTACATTACCTTTTTGTTTTGGAAAGTCCAGGAAACTGCTTTTAATCCACGATCTGTAATAAAAACCCAATTGACAGCGCACCGTGTTGCCGACCGCCCTTAGGTCAGCGGACTCTTCCAAAATAGGACTTAGTTCCCCGCAGACTAGAGACAAAACATGTGTTTCGCGAGATCCGCCATCTTGTTGTGTTATGGTGTAGTGCTCGGATCGCTAGTTGAAAATTTGCTGTTCTCGCTCGTTGTCTTAGTTTTATTTTGTTTGGAAAACCTCCACCACATTATTTGGTCCAATCGAGCCGGATATTTCACTGGAAATACAGTCCTGAACGGGCGAGATGGCCGAATCAAATGGTCCGCTGTGGGAACAGCCCGGCCCTGGCTGGTTTCCTGAGGATTATTTGCATGAAGCCGGAAGACAAACCCACCGAGGCTACTTGCCAAACTTGAGTCGCTCCCTGTCTGAGGACTTCCAAGATTACGTTGTTGGAACAAAGGATAATACAGCCCACGAAGAAGCACGAAAAATTCGAGGAACTCGGCGTGGAAAGAAAGCCCACATTACAAGATTAGTCAATCAGATAAATCGACACAGTAACAAACAGTTAAGCAAAGAAACAATTGCTTCATTAAAGTTGAACCTTGAAAAAGCGGTATCTCAATTAGAGGATATTAATCAGACTTTGTTTGAACTCAACCCCGATGACGATGAACCGGAGTATTGGCTGGAGCAAACCCTAACCCATGTCTATGACTGCTTCGACAACATTGAGATATATTATGCCGAACGAGCTACGTTGGGCGCCAAACTCGTGAAAGAAGTGGATGTAGTGTTGGTACCGGAACCCTCGAATCCTTTAGAAGAGAGTGTTGACAAATCATTTAGTTATGACAACTCTAAGAGTGAAACCTCAGTTGTTCAGAGCTTGCCATCTACTGTACATCAGCCAGGTAATGTTGGAACTAGTCAGGTAACACAGCCGCCCATAACCGCTATTGAGAATAGAGTACCCAATACAACCAGCACAAGTAATTTATCCACAATTCCAGCTACAAGTTGCACCACACCCAAAGTTTCTTTTACCCATCCTAGAAAAGTTACATCAGTAACCGACTCAGTTCCCACTCTTGTAGTATGTTGCAAGGCCCCACCTAGCCCAGATCAGATTAGTACACCAGCTACACAAAAGTCCCCTTGGAGGGGCTGGGCCATACCCAATCAAGTCCCACCTAACATGGAACAGACTAGTACACCAGCCACACAAAACTCCCCATGGAGGGGCTGGACTCTACCCAGTCAAGTCTCATCTCGCCCGAAACAGATTAGTACACCATCTACACAAAACTCCCCCTGGAGGGGCTGGACTGTACCCAGTCTGGGTGTGTCACCGAGACCCAGTATATCAGGAACATTACCGCAGCCACACCCAAGATGGAGTCTTATGGCTGACTTTCCAGGACCCCCTCCAGATGCCTGGATAGATCAACTTGATGAGTATAGCGTCACTTCTCAGCCCCAGTTGACAACACATTACCACTGTAGCTTCTCCGCCATGGAGCGTTCGTTGCCTAAATTTGACCTCGGAAAATTTGATGGCTCGCCCCTCCATCGGCCTTTGTGGATCGGAAGATTTAAAATTATCGTCCATGATCAGCCCTTCCTGAATAATAGCCATTGTTTAGCTTATCTTCAGAATACCGTCACTAATGCTGCAGAGTCAGAAATGCACTTCCTTGGAGAAGACGGCGCAAATTAGACATTAGCTCTCAGAATGCTTAAAGTGAGATTCGCTGACTCAGGAAAGATTGTGCGTGCGGCCATTCCTGCCCTTAAGGTCATACCATCACCGCGCCCTCAAGATCAGACTGGCCTTACAAAGCTGTACCAAACACTGGGGTCAACCGTAGTCATCCTTCACAGACAGAGATTCATTGCTGATCTCTTAAGTGAGACAAATCTGAACATTGCTGTTCAAAAGCTCCCTGGGCCTTTGCAATCCAAGTGGGCGATGGAAGTTCAGAAACACGGAAGTCTGGGAAGGCCTAACTTGTTTAACCTAGACCGATGGCTTTCAGAACATGTTAGAGCGAGACAACACCTGGTGTATGAGGAATCAGTGAATTGTTCCCTACCTAACAGATCTAAACCACCAAAACGGGATCCACCCCTAAGTTCTTCTACACTGCACATCAAGTCGGATCCACAGCAAAACGGAGAAGAACCACCAAAAAAATCAAAGTCACCAGCCTGCCTATACTGTAATCAAGCTCACCCACTTTACAGATGTAATGAATTTAAAAGAAAGTCTGTACCTGAGCGCTACGAGGTGGTCAAGAGTTTCAAGATGTGCTTCAATTGTCTCACAGGGACATCAAGTTAATGAATGCTCGAACAAGACTACTTGTCAAGTTGCTAACTGTAACAGACATCATCACAGTCTGTTACACTATGAACGTGCACCTTAGCAGCTGCCTAGCCAGGACCCACAAACCCAGCCCCCACAAACTCCAGACAACCCCCTGCCGTACGTGGCAGCCACCAACTCCCTCACCGCCAATGACAGAGTGGTTTATTTCCAAGATGTCCCAGTCAAAATACAAGGTGAAAACGGGGTGGCGGTGAGGGAAACGTTTGCTATTCTTGATGACGGGAGTTCAGACACGTTGGTAAGAAGAGACATTGCCGACAAGCTGAATCTCGAAGGACCGGAGCAACTACTTTGCCTGGGAAACATTGAAAATAATGGAACCCCACGGAGCTCTAGAGCAGTGAATCTTCTTGTGACACCAACCGGGAAACAAGCTGTAAACCTACCTGTTCAGATCCATCCTGCTTGGACAGTCCCTAAATTAAATGTCCCTCCACAAAGACTCGTCAAGAAAAATTTTAGAAAAATCTGGAAACATCTTGAAGATTTAGACATCCCTGCTGTGGCTACGGATCAGATAGGCCTACTTATTGGAGTGCAGGTTATCGAAGCCATGATTCAACATGAATACAGACGTGGACCAAAGGGACAACCATATGCTGTGCGGACTGACTTTAGATGGGCGATTGCTGACCTAGCGGGAGGAGTTCCTTCCCCCAGAACAGGTGTGAGTTTTGTTAGACATTGTGTTACCCTAGACACAACATTGAATAAAGAAGCTGAAAACTGGTGGAAGACAGAGTCATTTGGCACCAAGTTCAATTGTGATGTTTCAAGATCTGCGGAGGACGAAAGAGCTCTTACGCGCTTAGAAGAAACTACAAACTTTCGAGCTGACCTGGACCATTACGAAACCGGTCTTCTCTGGAAGGATGAAGAAGTCGTGCTCCCAAACAATCGGCCACTGGCAGAGAGAAGGCTTACAAATCTGGAGCGAAGCTTAGATAAGGATAGTGAAAGAGCCAAAGCCTATTATGACACAGTTGAATCCTACATTGCCAAGGACTATGCCAGAAAGTTATCTCCCACAGAGATCGCTATTAAGGAACCCAATAACACTTGGTACCTGCCACACCATGCTGTGACAAATCCCAATAAGCCGGGAAAGATTCGTGTAGTGTTTGACGCTGCAGCCCCATACAAGGGAACTTCGTTGAATGATCAACTGGTGTCAGGCCCCGACCTGCTGAACTCCCTCGTGGGTGTAATCATGAGATTCCGACTGCATGCTGTTGCTATGATTGCAGACATTGAGACAATGTTCTTCCAAGTACGAGTTATTGAGAAGGATCAACCATCACTGAGATTCCTTTGGAGAGGTCCAAATAGAGATCGTCCTCCTGATGTCTACCAGATGGAAGCCATGATCTTTGGTGCAAAGTCGAGCCCATCCTCTGCCAATTATTGCCTGAAGAAAGCCGCCATTGATAACAAAGCCACTTGCAGTGAAGAAGCGATAAGTACAGTCCTAAGAGATTTCTGCATGGATGACCTCCTGAAGTCTCTGCCTTCTGAAGACGAGGCAGCCCAGCTTGCACTCCAGCTTATTGAGCTTTTGTCAAGGGTTGGCTTTCGATTAACTAAGTTTATGAGTAATAGCCGAAATGTGCTAGCTCACCTACCTCCCAAAGACATCCTCAGCAGTCCTGGGATCTCGCAGCCATTTGATTTGGTCGCCTTTGGTGCTGCTGCCTACTGGAGATTTGAGACACGAGGTCATTCCTATCACTGTTTCTTCGTATTCGGAAAGACAAGGCTTGCTCCGATAAAGCCCCTGACGATTCTACGACTGGAACTTCAAGCCGCTGTAATGGCCGTTAGAATGAGTCAGACCATCCAGAAAGAACTAGATGTGATGCCCAGCAAAATTACTTACTGAACAAATTCCACCACAGTGTTATCCTACATCAAGAGTCAAGGGACTAGATTCCATGCATTCGTCGCCAACCGGGTTGCTGAAATAAAGGAAGTGACCGATCCTGAAGCCTGGCGGCATGTCCCTGGACGCCTCAATGTTGCGGACGATTGTTCAAGAGGTCTTTCTGCTCAAGACCTTCTCCGAGACAGCCGGTGGATTAACGGCCCAGACTTTCTTTTGCGGGGTGAGGACAGTTGGCCAAACCAAGTTATCTCCCAACCTCCAACTGACAATGATCCTGAAGTTAAAAGTGAAGCCTGGCTGGGTCTCAGTTCTGAAGTCAACAATGAGTTTCTGGACCCTAAGAAGACCTCTTTGTGGACCCACCTGACACGTATTACTGCATGGGTACTTCGGTTTGTGACAAGCTGTCGTCACAGGAATGAACATGTGAAAGTTGCTAAAGTCCATTATCTATTGAAGAGCTCGTAAGTGCTGAAGAATTCTGGATTAAGAGGGCCCAAGCTCAAGCTTACTCCGAAGAACTGAGCCGGTTAGCCGCAGGAAAGGAGATACATTGCAGCAGTGACCTTAGATCCCTGCACCCTTACACCGACGAGAACGGCATCTTGTGCGTCAGAGGTCAACTGAAACATGCGCCAATTCCATATCAAGCCAAACATCCTGCTATTCTTCCTAGGAAGCATGACATTGTTCCTTTGATCTTGTTACCCTTACGCCAGAGACTGAACCACTCTGGAGTAGAGCACATCTTTGCTGAGTTGCGGCAACGGTATTGGATCCCCAAAGTGAGATCTGTTCTCAAGAAAATAGCCGTGTCATGCCATGTTTGCAGAAAACACAATGCCAAACCAGATCTGCTGCTGATGGCAAGCCTACCCCAAAGCAGACTCCAATCTTTCACCCCACGCTTCTACAACACTGGTGTGGATTATTTCGGAACGTTGCTAGTTAAAGAAAGAAGATCCACGGTAAAGCGGCACGGTTGTCTGTTCAGCTGTCTTGTGACAAGGGCAGTACCCTTAGAAGTTGCTCACTTGCTCGAAACAGACAGCTTTATCATGGCGCTGAAAAGAATGATGGCTAAAAGAGCAAAACCGAGAAACATCTACAGCGACAACGGAACCAATTTCGTTGGAGCTGAACGAGAGCTTAAGGAGTGTCTTGATACAATGGAACAGGCCAAGATCTCAGACACGCTGTCACAGTATGGAATTCAGTGGTTCTTCAACCCCCCTTCTGCTTCCCATTTTGGGGGAGTCTCTGAGAGACTTGTCAAATCAGCAAAGAAAGCTCAGAAGATCACTCTGAATGGCCAATTGGTGAATGATGAAACCCTGCTCACATTCATGGCAGAAACTGAGAGTTTACTTAACAGCCGACCGCTAACTCACGTCAGTGTTGATCCTCAGGACCTTGAAGCAATCACTCCTAACCATTTCCTGATTGAAAGAAATAGCCCGAACGTGCCTCCTGATGTCTTTGATGACAGAGACTTGGGTTCCAGAAAGCGGTGGAGACAAGCCCACTCGCTCACCGGCCACTTCTAGAGAAGATGGCTTCGTGAGTATGTGCCCGCACTTACCGAGCGGAAGAAGTGGAGAACTAGATCTCAAACTGATGTTCAAACTGGGGATCTAGTACTGGTAGTTGAGAATAACCTACCCCGTGGCAGATGGAATCTTGGCCGAGTCGTCAAGACGTTCCCAGGAAATGATGGCCTCATTCGCACCGTTGAAGTCCAGACGAAACAAGGAACATTCAAGCGGCCAGTCGTCAAGCTTTGCCTCCTTGAGGAGGCCGAACGTAGTGTATAGACTAAAGTCGTATACAGGGGTGGCTATGTTGCCGACCGCCCTTAGGTCAGCGGACTCTTCCAAAATAGGACTTAGTTCCCCCCAGACTAGAGACAAAACATGTGTTTCGAGAGATCCGCCATCTTGTTCTGTTATCGTGTAGTGCTCGGATCGCCAGTTGAAAATTTGCTGTTCTCGCTCGTTGTCTTAGTTTTATTTTGTTTGGAAAACCTCCACCACACACCGACTTTGTAAACACACGGACTTTGCATTTACCTTCAAAAGCATCCTTAATTTCCGTATCAGAACTGTCTGGCCCCAAAACTACAGCTTTGACTCCTTTCTCGTTCAGGCTGGAAACCTGGTGTTTCTTCAAGGAAATCAAAGGAAAAATAACAAGGCAAACTGTCTCAGCAACTTCTCTTTCATCATGTCGAAAAAAAGTCCAACACAAACTGCCCGTTAACTTAAACTCTCTCCAGATCCAGTCGGTGATCGCGACGACTAATGTATTCTTCAACTACTACGTTGATTCACTCCGATTTCTTCGAAATCAAGCTTCTTGAACAAAACATCTTGTTAAGGCTTACCTGTATTGTGAGTAGCTTGCAAAGAGTCCCGGTGCAAAACAAGCCATGAAGACCTTCCCTCAAAACAAACGTTGCGATTCTATTTGCCGACGAATGAACACATGTGACCTCTAGGCTTTAAAAGAGGTACTTCCGAGTGTCCGAAAAATCCACAAACACCAAATATACTCACTGACAGTTGTTCGGTAAAGGAAAAATTGCTGTAATCCACAGACAATCCTCGTACAGAGTCTACAGACTGGAGCCCGCTGAGTTGTCTGCGGTTGTATAGTTGATACTAATAAGAATGTTTATTTTCACCGTGGCTACTTATGATGTTGACATATCTAAGTGGTAACTGATCGTATTTATCGTTCAAGTGCACCGCGATCGCCTCCGGGTGTGGGCTGATTTTTTAATTTCTTTTTTTCTTTTCTTTTTTCCTTGTTTTTAGCGATACAAAAAATTGTTGCTCTGTGTTTATATCATTTCGCTCGCTTTATGCGCATTTACCATACCATAAAACCGTACTTCAACGAGTTCACGGTTTCTGTAAAATCCATACGAATTCCGCCTTCAGTGAGAACTTGTGCTGCTCATATCAATTTTACGATTCTCGATCATCTCATTTTCGGTAGCCGAGTCTTCTTTAACTTATATCTTTTAATTCAGACCTTTAAACAGCTTATTTTAATTAAAGATAGCCAGCAATTTTAAAGTAAGCCGCAAGCGTACCTAATTTGCAAAAGGTTACAGCCCATCGATTGAGCGACACATTTTCCCACAACCCCGATAACTCGTGTTGTGCATGCGCTTCACGAGTTAATAAGGAGCATTTTGAACTGAGCTCTAAACGTTACTGGAAGCCAATGTAAGTCGATAAGAGCGGGTGTGATATGATCAAATTTCGCAGTCTGGAAAGTCACTCTAGCCGCGGCATTCTGGACTTTCTGTAAACGATCGAGCTGATATTTAGGTAGACCAAATAGAAGTGCGTTACAGTAATCAAGGTGCGAAGATACAAAGGCATGGATCAGTCTCTTTGTGGATTGCACAGTAAGAAATTTTCTGATTTGTCTTATGTTCAATAGTGCGCGAAAAGCCTTGCTACAAATCTTGCCTATGTGAACATTCATTCGCATATGAGCATCGAACCAGGACCCAAGGTTCAGGACGCTTTCTAAAGGTTTAATGACGGTGTCACCAATAATAATAGATTCAACAGATGTTTTTTCAAGTTGTTGACGGGTGCCAATAATTAGAAAGTCAGTTTCGCGTCATTGATCATTAAACGATTTCCAGTAAACCAAGAGCGAACATCAGCGATGCACTTTTCAATCACAGAGACAGCGATAATTTCTGAATAGATAGAACAAGGTCGAAAGGAGAGGTAAATCTAAGTGTCGTCAGCATAACCATGGACGGAAGGGAGGTGCTGAAAAATAATGTTAAAGAGGCGAGAGACGTAGAGATTAAATAAAACAGGCCCCATACAGCTACCCTGGGGGACTCCACAGTTTAGATCAAAGTCGTCAGAAGTCTTATCACCGACAAGTATACGTTGTTTGCGACCAGAAAGAAATGAGTCAAACCAATTTAAAGCAGTTCCGGCGACTCCAAACTCCTGTTGCAAAATATTCAGAAGAATGGAAATTTTCAGGGGTATCAAAAGCAACACTTAGGTCCAAAAGCACGAGAAGTGTCACTTCCTTATTATCCATACTCATAGATGTCGTTTTGAACCTTTAATATAGCAGTCTTTGTCGAGTGATACTTACGGAAGCCGGACTGGAATTTAGGAAGAGGGGCATTTTTCTCACAGTGGACGAGAAGTTGTTGAAGAGCAGCCTTTTCCACTACCTTGGAAATGAATGGAGGATTACTGACTGGACGGAAATTTTTGTAGACCAAATCAAGTCCAGGCTTTTTCAATAGAGGAATGACAACAGCAGTTCTCCAATTTTCTGGAACGCAACTCCTGAGAAGAGAGAGATTAACCATCTCAGTGATAGAGGGCGCTAATACATCAAGACAGGACTTCACTAGCCATGTAGGAACAGGATCCAACCGACAAGAGGCATTGGAGGATTTCGAACAATCTTACACACTTCTTCTATGGATAGTGGAGAAAAATTATCCAGATTCTCCTTTGGAGTAACAGGAGCAAGTCGAGGCTCTTGAACTTGAGACTTGCCAAGATTTTCCTTTATGATTTCAAATTTTTTTAACGAAGAAGGTGACAAATTCGTTTGCTAGCTTAGTGGGATCATCGTGCTCTGGAAGAGCCGTCACAAGTGGTTCCCTGGTCAAAGAATTAACCACACGAAATAGCTTGCGAGTGTCACCCGCACACTGATCAATTAGGTTTGAATAATAATTCACTCGTGCAGATTTAATAAGTGCAGAGTACTGACTACGAACTAACTCTTCATGAAAAAGGCAAGCAAATGCTGGTGGGAAAATTTAGATCTTACTCCTACGGGAAACTTATGTGGACGTTGTCTGAGCTTCATCATACCCCTAAAAGATAACCAACTTAAAAAGGGGCGGAATAGGTTCCGTTTACCTAACTATTTGTTCAAGGAGAGGATCCCAGTGGTCACTTGTAGGACCCGACTCGCGTAATCGCGAAATCAAGTCCTAAAGAACAGAAAATTGAATGAGAGCGTTTTATTTAATTATTAATTTCTTCGAGTGCCCCCTAACATGATACTTTGACACACCACAAACGGCAATTTTTTGTGTGAATGCCTTGATTTGTACCCGCAGACGACGAGCATGTTCTCAACCTTTGCATATTAGGACTTTCCCCGGGTTTTGAACATCTGCCGTTTAAGGCTGTTTTTTTTAACGGTCGAATTGCACCACAGGGAGCCTACACACAATCTGTCTGGGTAGCCGATTGTTATTTTATAGTAAATGTACTAGATTTACCGTTTGCCTTACCTTTAGCCATATATTGCTAACTGTGAATGTAAATCAATGATAAATAAACGTTGAATTACCTTACATGTGGTGTATAGTCGTCCTTTTGCCTCAAAGCGGTTTTTTGAGCGATTTTGAATGAGTTTGAGTTCGCCGTTGACTGTTCTTTATAATAGAAAGACAAGGGAGGAAACCTTTTTTGAAAAGGTTCCAGCGCCGGGGCGATTTTTCCCACCAAAATCGCATCGCTCCGCTTTCAAACTTCGCAGCATAAAGGTCAAAAGATTCACGATTCTTCTCCTACCTTCCAATCGAAAATCCATCCAAACGGCTCGGAGCTAGCCCTCGAAGAAAATCAAAATCCTACAGTATTCGAGCGACTGTAATGCGTAGCAAGATCCTTACGTGCCAGCCACAAACCGT
>JAHPZR010021843.1:0-5000 GCA_019787425.1 Platygyra sinensis
CCAGGGTCTCTCTCATCGTTCACCGCCCCCCCTTGGGCGAGCGAGGAGACACCCTGGCTGGGTTTTGGTCACGTGCTACTTTGACAATTGAGAACATCGGGGAGGGGTCCTCTGTAATCAGGCAATTCAGTTGTCCGCCCCAGGGGCGGTAAGATGAGAGAACCTGGGAAACAGGTTGGTACTTCCCATGTTTGGTCTACTTTGGTGGCGTTCGAATGGCTCGATAGAAAAACTGAGGGGATTGAATGGCAGATAACGATCTGCGCGTGAAGTTGAACTAGCGATGAACAGTTAACTTGCACTGGACAAAACATTTTGCAGGAAAGGCACTTGAACTGTGTTGGCGGCACTTAGAATTTCGATTAAAAATAAAATGTTTTCGTGAGACAATAAAGTTTTGCCCAATGACCCTGCAAGACAGCGCTCGCGATAAGTTTTTAAAATTTGTGTTTGTATTTGTTTACATGGCCAAAATTTACATCGTGTTCAGATTCACCAAATGAAAAAAGTAAATTAACCATTCTGGCCACAAAACACGCCTTTTTTGGCGAGTTAACAGCACGGAAAGTTTGTCTTCTGACAACCAATTATGGCCTCAAAAAATTTGTCGAACTACAAATCGCAAAATTTATTTTCTGACCACTACACGGAAGATTTGTCTTCTTACCACTACTCGGATCGAGCTAAGAAGCGAGATGACAATAAGAATAGACAACAAGGCATTGAGGTAAGTCATTTTTATTTAAAAAATATCAAAATCTCTGCTATAATGTTGATTACTGTTTTTCCCCATACAAACCTTTATAAATTGAAAACGTTGTAACACAACACCTCCATATGCTTCAAGGCGCAAGTCACGTTTTCGCGTGATCAAACTCGGTCGTTATGTAACTAGTAGATGTCGGCTGTTTGTGCTACGTTTTCGCTGGACTTACAAAGATTTAAAAAAATAATAAATAATAACCCCTCCCATCGTGAGCTTGGGCCGCCTGAACTCCATACGGCGACGCGACGTGACTGCGTGCATGCGCTCATGATGTAATTTCCCAGGCCCGGGGTACTCCCAGAGAAATTTGGTGGGGGTGTGCCAGGCCCGCTTCAAAATCCTTACCTATTTAGGACCAAACTGTGTGATTTTCCTACCCTTTTTATGAGCTGACCAAAAATTCGATACCCTATTTATAGCCGTCGCGGCTGGCGCAGTTGCCCTACACATAGCTTATGAGGGCTTTTGTTGATGGAACCTATCCATAATGATGAAAAATAGCTTCTTAAAAACATACTAGGACTAGAGTGCAAAATGTCACGCCCTATTTATTGACCAAAATCGGGCTAAAACTCCATACCCTTTGGGACCGCACATACCTATCTAGTCCATTACGATCGATTGAGAATCGAACGAGTGGTGTTCGATGTTCAATTACCGGGTTGGTAACATTACCCGAAATCCTTTTAGAGCCAGTTCCGGTTTTCACTTCGTTGTTGTTTTTCTTCTACCGGATTGAAACTCAGCTAACCCTGCATGATATTTGCATTAAAAATTTTGATTTGGCTTTCCTATCTAAATAAGTATGCTCGAACCAAAAAGTACAGAAAAATTCAATCCTGGAGACCGTCACTGCGGAAGGCAGCCACGTTGATAACAGAGGGTGTGAATGTGGTTAACCGACTAGCGACAAGGGGCTAGAAAATATAACTGACTACCGACAAAACAAGGAAGAAAATTACCGGACTAGCGACAAAAAAATTAACTGGGATTTACTAACAACCGACAAAGGTCGAAAATTTTAACCGACAACCGACAAAGTAATGAAAATTTAACCGACAACCGACATGTGAACCCCCCATTCAGACCCTAGCCTCATAACAGTTTTACCATATCCCAGTGGATGTGGTTTCCCTGCGAATTTTTGCCAGACAACAAAATAAAACAGAAATCGTGAATTTTTAATCCTGGGTCACTCTAAAGTGTCTTTCGATCAACCGGGATGTGAAGGAAACGGTCATTTTCATAAAAGTGAAAGAAACTCTATATTTGGCCAAGCAGGAATTAACTGATCAGTTGGTTTACATTATTAATATTTGAACTGGGACCCACCTTCTCCCCACGTTCTAGGTCGCTCATTCTTCGTATCTTGACTCTCCGTAGATATGGCAAACAGTGAGACAATGGAACAAATATTCCGTTTAGAAACGCTGTGAAGTGGAGACTGAACTAGTTTCACTTTCCGCAGCAGAAATGGGTAACGTCTGCAGCTGGATGCCGTGATGTGGACCTCGTACCCAGAGGCCGCGATTCTTTCGGTCAGCACCAAGAATAACGACCTCTGGGCTTTTTTTGCATCTGTCTGGTCGGTTCGAATTCCGAATTGGTAGACTTCCGGTCATTCTGCGCAGCCTCAGACATATAACATAATAAAACTGACCTGTTTCACGATTTTTTAAATTATTGTATGGAAAAGTGTGAGTTTCAGGATCTGTCTGTGAATGAAAAGCAATACGAAGTTTATTTTGAAGTCCCTAGTATTGGGGAGAAACGATGTTTTCACAGTGTTGCCAACGGGCTATGGCAAATCTCTTATTTTGAGAGGGGAAAGGGAGGGGGTTAAATTTATTTTCTGACCACTACACGGAAGATTTGTTTTCTTACCACTACTCGGATCGAGCTGAGAAGCGATATGACAATAGAATAGACAACAAGGCATTGAGGTAAGTCATTTTATTGCAAAAATGTCAAAATCTCAGCTATAATGTTGATTGCCGTTTTTCCCCATATTGCTTCAAGGCGCGAGTCACGTTTTCTGTCGTGTTCAAACTCTGTCGTTATGTAATAGTAGAAGTCGGCTGTTTGTATTACGTTTTCGCTGGACTTGCAAAGATTTTAAAAAAATAATAAACAATAACCCCTCCCATCGTGAGCTTTGGCCGCCAAAATCCCCCGGCATACCACGATAACGTGACTGCGTGTATGCGCTCATGATGTAATAGCGTCTTGCACTATTACTAAAAATAGATTACGTCACCAGAGACCCCCCGCATGACTCAGACAAAAATTACAGTCCGATAAAAGGTTTTGTATGAGCGTGTTGTCTTCTAGACCAGAAAATCAGGCAAAAAAGGAAAAGTTTGGTGGTCTAGGCTTTTGATTAGATTAGATTATGTTAGAAAGCAAACACTGCTGCCTTGGGTAATGGCAAAATGGATCCAAGGTGTCCAGAAAAGAGCCTAAATGTGACAAATTGCACGATGATCTTACAAAGCCGCAGTGACAGTCGTACAGATAACAAAACCTTCAGGAATTGGAGGTCGTGAACTTTTAGCTCGGCGATTTCGACGGTAGCCAATCAGAATAGTCAACGGGGAAACGTATGACTAAGAAACTTATTTGCTGTTTATCCTGGTCTGGAAGAGAAGACTTATCAGCTGACTTATTGCCAGAAATATCTCAAACTTGACTGACAACCCGAGCCGTCCGCTCAAAAGAATACGATGGAACAGCAGGACATATTAATATTTAATATCCCAGACACAATTCTAAATTCATAGCAGAATTATTGTCCTGGGCAATTTAGAGGACCTAGATTTTAATGTTGCCATATTTATCCCACCACATAAATAAATCTGTGACTGTGAGCAGACCTCAAATGCAAATATTTCTGATCGTAGTTATGTCGGCGCGATAGTGTAACATATATAAACCTGATAACTGAGCGCAGGGAAAAACTGTTTTTATAGACGAAGACAGAGCGGACTACTCACGGTAATCGGATTTACGTTATATCTTTAATTTATGGTATTTATTTGCTGGCTTGCTGAATTTCTTGTAAGTGATACACCTGAATGTCGGGTACAACAGTAATATTTTTCTGCTATGGAGGTAACGAGTGTATTCGTAAACAGCACACATGAGAAGCCCATCATATTTTGCCGCCCTTCTTCAAACTCTGTATTTTTATTATTCCAAGACACATGTCATGGGTTTCTCCAACATTTTGACCTAGAGAGGCCATTGAATTGCAAAATTAATCGCTGATTATCGAGCTAAAGACCTCACGAGCGCCGTTGTTTCAAACAAGTAACGCATGAAATGATTTGTTTGTCTGAGTTACGCCAGGGTCAAATTTTCCTGACGTCATTAGTGCACGACGGCCCGGGGTACTCCCAGAGAAATTTGGTGGGGGGTGTGCGGCCCGCTTCAAAACCTTTATATACCCTATTTAGGACCAAAATGTGTGATTTTCCCTACCCTATTTATGACCTGACCAAACATTCGATACCCTATTTTTGGCCGTTGCGGCTGGCACGGTTGCCCTAGACATAGCTTATGAAGGGCTTTTGTTGATGGTCTTATCCCCCCCCCCCCCATCTCCCGCTGTAAGGGGAGGGGAAGGGGGGGGGGAAGAAATTGGCGAACACAACCGTCCGCAAATTAAAGTTCTTGAAAGAGACTGGATTAGGGTTGCATTACACTACGTGAACGTAATAATTATTCTTTTTCGTGAGTCAAATTTGTTTACTCTTGTTGGGTTTGGAAAAACCCCTTCATTTCAACTCGTTTCGAGTCAAATTTCGGTTCCGAGGAGGCAAACAGCTGATAACTTGAAATTCCGCTCTTCTTTATCGATAGAAAGGCTTGATCGCAACTTTGACAGATTACTTGGTACCCGAGGTATCTAAGTGGGAGGCGCACCGGCCTCATTGTTAGCGCGCTCGACTCCGGAGCTCGAGCCCTGGCCAGGGACATTCTGTTGTGTTCTTGGGCAAGACACTTTACTCTCACGGTGCCTCTCTCCACCCAGGTGTATGAATGGGTACCGGCGAATTTAATGCTGGGGATAACCCTGCGATGGACTAGCATCCCATTCAGTGGGGAGTAGAAATACTCCCAGTCGCTTCATGCTACAGAAACCGGGATAAGCTCCGGCCTAATGGGCCACTTGTCCGAATTCAGACTTTACCGGGGTATCTTATCGAAGAAAATCGAACAAAAATCCAGTCGA
>JAHPZR010021844.1:0-10136 GCA_019787425.1 Platygyra sinensis
AACTTTGCTGTACATCTGTTACATCTTGAAAAGTCTTTGGGGGTTGCATTGGTACTCTGCTTGAACTTTACTTTCCTCTGATGCAATGAAATCTGGTCTAAAGTTTTGGCTTTACATAGTAGTTTTTGTCGTGTACGCACTCGAGAATTACGCAATGCCTCCTTCTTGGTTCGGCAATTGCTGTTTACAACGTCGTTAGTGTGCCACATACTGCCATCAAAGATACACCTGACATAACAGAGATCACCAGTTTGATGCTCTTGATAACCAACAATGGTCTGAGGTATTACTTAGCTGATTTCTTTTCTTCAAAGTGTTTTGACCAAGATGTGGACATCTTGGGAGGTGGAACACAGAGCATCACGAAAAGCCTTGGACTACCAGCTACAGTGGACCAAGCCCGAGAAAGTGAAGAGAGTGTCAACCCCCGGAACGTATAGCGGAAGGCGTCTGGTCGAATGCCAATCTCTTTCTGAATGAAGGGGGAAACTTCAAGAGAACCTATAAAACTTCAGTCTCACTGAGTGTCTCATCTATATTTTTAGCGAACAGCCAACGAAACTATCGGCAGGACTTGCAGCCTTTTGTTGCTATGTAAATAAACGTTTCCATGAGACTGATAGAAGACATAGAATTTGTATTTCGACAAGCTTGTCATAGTCCATTATAGAAAAAAGGTTCATAGTTTAAAAAGTTTTTTCAAGCTTAAGTAGAGGAACATTCTAGCATGGACAAAACTGTGAGAGTTATGGTGTTGTTAATGCAAAGCAGTTGTACCTAACCTTAGCACAGTCGCTAGCCTTACAGTCTACAGGATAGAGAGCATTACGAAAAGACTCGTTAGAAACATCTCGGTAAATTTGTAACAGAAGAGCAACACACAAGGTATCACGACCGTTTAGTGAAACTTAACCTAAACTATCCTATTAACATGAATTTCTGATTGATCTTGCTTACTGTCTCCAATCAGAAGTCGTTTAGCCTTCCACAGAGTCTTCAAGAAACATCATTTGCGCGCTTCTTTCAAACCATGCTACATGTTTTCTTAGTACTATTCGAGGTGTGAAATGACCTTCCAGTTTGTCTCAGACAGTTCAAATCTCATCTAAATAGGCATACTCATTCAGTGATTAGTTTACCTACTTAAGTGTGAAAAGCAATCTGTCCTATGTCAGAAATTCGTTTTATCTTTTATTTCAAGTTGAGAATAATCAATCATGCTATGTGCTTAAACGCAATACTTCCACGTTAGTGTTTCATTCGGTTGCTGAAGTATCCCAGCTACGTTAAAAGGAACATTCAATCTATGGCCTTAGCTCTGTTATTTAGCCGGTCACCTTTTATTGTAAATTACTTGTTTAAATTAGCTTTGTCCGATAACCTTTGCCACATGTATATATATATATATATATATATATATATATATTATATATCTATATATATATATATATATTATATATAAAGTAACCGTCTTACAACATTTTTATAATGATTTATAGTGTTAAGTTTGTTGCTTTAGCGTTGGAATAAATATATTGCAATGCACCAGTCAAACTAGCTCAAACCAACGAAAGCCACCTCAGCCGAGAGGTAAGCCTTACAGTGGTGTCGGTTCACCAACTTAGTTGGTTAGAAAACGAGGCCCTCCATGGTTACTAGGGTCTCCCTCTGGTTGAGCCACGAGGGCTTTAATAGTTCGAAGTAAAATCTTTCACCAGATGGAAAAGGGTACCGAATCTGTTTTGCATTTTATACAACACTCGGCTTCTTAGAAGTAATAACACTTAAGGTGAATCCCGAGTAAAAGAACCCGCCATAGATTTCCGATGAAACTTGTTATGGTTTCTTTACAGTACAAGGAGATGTTAAAAACGTAATAAAAAGAGAGGGTCACCGTGCTTGTTTTCATGCCACGATGCTGACAAATATAGTTATTTAGGTGACTTTTTGGTTATCCCAGTGCGGAAGAAATAAGCTCAATTTTTAAAGTGTGCTCGTTTAAGAGAAAAGGAGCTTTTATCTCGCAATCGAGCTTAGTTTGATGAAAATCTCTTATGTTTTGTACGCGAGCGCGCTCATGTGTGCGCGCTGATGACGCAAAAGTCGTGCGCAGTAGGAATGCGAAATGCAAACCTCGGGAATCACCTTAAGCTCAATAGTTTTTGGCTTTTGTTAAGCGCTATGTTGCTGAATTTGGAAATTAAGCTGTCATTTTAAGTAGTTAATTTCGGTAATGACTTTTTAATCCCGTGTAACTGGATTCCAAAACGTCGCATGAAAAAAAATATATTGTTATGGTTACAAGGGAGCTTAAGCACGCGCGTTTTTGAGACGCGGACGGCAATCGGAACAGAACATTTCGCGTGCTAGGACCGTCTTGTCTTCCAGATTTTTATAGCTCACTTCCGGTTGGCGTCCGCGTCTCAGAAACGCGCGTGCTTAAGCTCCCTAATTTAACTTGTTTGTCTTTATTGACTAGCATAAACCCCTTTCTTTAAAGCATTTTTGCCAAACTATTGATCTAAACATAGACCTCTGGATGCGCAAAAGCAAAATACACTTGCTGATTTTTCGGAATAATTGTTCGTGTTTGTTTACCTTCCGTTCTCTTTGCGACACTTTGCAGAATGCAGACGTAAGAAACGCTTCTAACTTGTTTACCTGCTCTCGAATTACCGTGGCTAGAAGAGGAACAAGATCGGGGCCTCTTTGGACGAAGTCAAAAAGTCGATATGTATTGATAAATCAACGATTTGCCAAATCCAGTTATAATTAGGAACACCGCTAACACCGTCCTGTTTTTAACAACACATTTTGCAGTATGGCATCGTACTGTTCCCTCTTCAATTCTCGTTCGGGTTTACCTAGTTTCTCCAAGGAAAACTTGATAGCCCTCTAAAAGTCTCTAAGTCAGCCGAGGAGTCAGACGCCATCTTGAATTAGAACCTCGCGCCTGTGCAGTTTGACCGGAATAACAAAAATCCTGTTATCCTGTTATCGAAAAAAGGATTTTCCCAGAGTACTTCGTTTTCCCGTTCCGCTGGACAAGGGTAACGGAGGCTCTGGGAACGAGATTGCGCTTTTGCGCGATTAGATGTACTTCGTACAACGAACAAAAATTGACAAATATTCTCTCTGGAGCGGCTGGCGTAGTCAGTTCTTCAAGTCTTCAGGCTTTTGTGTTCACGTAGTTGACACACGCTTATGCCTTCGTCCCTAGCGCAGTTAGGACTTTCTTGTATGTGTGGCTCAGAGAATGTGAGCGTGGAAACGAGCGCAACGGCTAAGCCTAGGCAGCTCGACGTCGATGACGAATTCTTGCTTTTGCTAGAACGCAGCAAATGAAGGGCAACATTACCAGGCTGCTTAGCGGGGATGATCACAGCTCCATACCCGACCGCGACTACACACCTGATCGTGGAGAGTCTTCGACGCAGGATATAGAGGCAACCGAAGCCCCGCAGGGCAGACATAAGGCCTTACTGAAGGCCATCTGATCGTAGAGAGTCTTCGATGCAGGATATAGAGGCAACCGAACCCCCGCAGGGCAGACATAAGGCCTCACTGAAGGCCATAGCTCAGGACCTCAACCTGAAGAACAAAACAGGCCCTGCTATCGAGGGCAAACTGGCTGAGCTAATGAATGCTCTCCTCAAGGATAAAATGAGCGCTGACGCGCTCAAAACAAAGTTAGACCACTATGTTTGCAGCCAGAGAATGTCGAGGGCCTGCGCATTCCCAACATTAATCCACTGATTTGATTTTCAAAATAGAATAAGTTACGGTTTGCTGACCGTCCCGAAATTGTCTTCCCAGCTATCATTTCATAAAGCTAAGATAAGATAAGATAAGAACTTTATTAACGTGTCAAAATCTCTAGCGTACAACGTGCGCCAATTGGGGACACCTAAATTACCTAATGCTAAAATTACTTTAAAAACTACAAGATATGAAATTTATATGTATGCATGTATGTGTATTTACATGTTTAAAATGATTGGTTAATTGTTGCATAAGAAACAGTCTTTACATTCAATGTCCAGTAGGCTATTGAAATTAACTTGTTTTATTCGTTTTTTTAAAAATTTCCAGTGAGTCAGACATCCGAATAGATTTTTCAAGTTTTGACCATAGGACGGGACTCTGTAAAGTACGGAAGCGGACGGCGGATGCGGACGGCGGACGGCGGACGGCGGACGGCGGACGGCGGACGGCAGACGGCACAAAATGTTCGGCACAAAATGTTTGCCAAAAGTGAACCTTCGCCACTGGATATCTCCTTTCCGGCGAGCAATTCAAGATTCAAACAAGCTTTGGTCAATTTTCGCTTAAACTCTTTCTTCGTAATCACTTGACAGAGTAAACAAATTTGCTTTTTCGATCGACGCAGGAGAAACGCACACACGTTCGATTATTTTGGAACCCGGGAGTGAAACCGGTTCTTTCCGCCATTCAATTCAAGGAATTCCAAATGCAATCTGAAACACCAGTTGCAAGTCACGCCACTCCTCATTTTTGGCGCGAAACGCAAATGGGAACCCTTCCAGCGAGACAAGTCGACCCCTCGCGACTTCGTCGCTGGCTCGGCCGCTTCGCGGCCTAACATATTGTTCCCCTGAAATTTATGAGGTTGACTTGTAGCAAGTCACACAAAAGAAAAAAAAAAACGGAATTGCTGGCTAGTGCGACCCCAGGTTTTTCGCTTTGGCAAAATTACATGGTGGGGCAGGCAGATTTTCGAAAAGTCGAGCCAAACAATGGCAATCACAGCGGCAACTGTCAACGCTTGTCAGCGTAACATGAAAAAACGATTCGCGCGGGAAGTTCAATCCTAGTTCGCGGTCTTTCATCATGGACAGAGTTGGCTTTTTTTTAGCCCAATGCTCACACATGAATTCCCATGACCCTGGCCTTAGAGTCCTGACGCAAGAATTCTTTGGCAACGTCGATTTCTTCCTCTTATTATGGCCGCTGTTAAAACCGTCAAACATTTGTCTGCCCATCGTTCGTTCAACAAGAAAAGACAACAAACTGCTGTAGTTTAAGCTGAACGAGCAGAAGAAGAATCACGGCAACTATGAGCACTCCTTCAGCGGAACGTATACTTGTTTCGGTTTAGATGACCTTAGATCGCGATCGATATCGGGACTCTGTAAAGTGCGGAAGCGGACGGCGGACGGCGGACGGCGGACGGCGGACGGCGGACGGTGGAATATAGAATACATAATAATAAATATATAAAAAACTATATAAATAAAAATGAAAATAATAAACTCATAATTTAAAAACATATCTTGCAATAGAAATGAGCCGAAACAATATACTAACACATGGCAAATTATAGAGGTGTCAAACTCAACGAAGCGACATGCAGATAACAAAGGAAATCACGCAGATTTATGACCTCTTAAAATTTGCCATAGCACGAGCCAACGGCTCTATTTTCTCCTTATGACATAATACGAACTGCCCTACTTGAACAAGAGTGAAGCGACAAAAAGGTTGAGAGACCGAAAAGAAAACGGCAAATTTACAAATGCCACGAACGGTAGGAGTCGTGAGGCCTGTCAACCCCATTTTATACACAAATATGATACCTGTGATAAGAATCTACCTACTGTACTTGCAAATTAACAGTTCTATAATCATAGCCGGGCCCGGCGTCACAATATAGAATGCGAGTAAGCAACAAGTCAGACACGTTCACGGTAAATGCCATACTTTGTCCCGAAAAAGCAATACTTGGAGACTTAAAAACAAATCTTGCAATAGAAATGAGCCAAAACAATACACTAACACATGACAAATTATAGAGGTGTCAAACTCAACGAAGCGACACGCAGATAACAACGGAAATCATGCAGACCTATGACCTCTTAAAATTTGCCTTAGCACGATCTTAAGGCTCTAGTTTTCTCCTAATAACACAATACGAAATGCACTTCATAAACAAGAGTGTAGCGACAAAAAGGTCGAAAGACCAAAAAATAAACGGCAAATGTACAAATGGTACGAACCGTAGGAGTCGTGTTTGGCCTCTGTTTTATTTACCATCAAGAAAGAAAATGTTGGGCTCAGTTTTATGTCATTTTTAATTATGAGTTTATTATTTTCATTTTTATTTATATAGTTTTTTATATATTTTATTATTATGTATTCTATATTCCACCGTCCGCCGTCCGCCGTCCGCCGTCCGCCGTCCGCCGTCCGCTTCCGCACTTTACAGAGTCCCATCGATGACTGACATTATCACAGTAGACATAGCGTAACGCTCTTTCTTGGATTCGCTCTAGTTTTCTGGTATCGGAAGCACGACAAAAAATGCCAGACAGTCTGACAATATGTTAAGGTGAGGTATTATGGCAAATTTGACAATGTGTAATTTTGCCGATGTCGGGATAAGATTACGTAATCTCAAAAGGACACCCGTTTGACATGAGGCTAATTGTTACAAAGCTAACAAAACAAGTCCTGAAATCACAATAAGCCGAATTAAAACTAACCTCTTATGTGCATTTTCTGTGAAGAAACAAACAGGTATAACTTTGGGTGCAAATCACGAGAATATTAAAATAGCGTGATATGATCACATCAGGCCAGATCAAGTTTTGTAACAGTACATTTCGTTTAGGCTATCGATAAAAACAGGATACATGGAGACAATACTTCCGGAAAATACAGCACAGTTTGCATTTTGCTTTTTGCACATCCAGAGGTCTATGTTTAGATCAATAGTTGGCACAAAAATGCTTATAAAGCAAGGGGTTTATGCTAGTCACATAAAGACAACCAAGTTAAATTAGGGAGCTATTAAAGCAGCGCGCGTTTCTGAGACGCGGACGCCGAACACGGAAGTGAGCTTATAAAAATCTGGAAGGACAAGAACGGTCCTAGCACCGCCGAAAATGGTTCTGTTACCGATTGCCGTCCCCGCGTCTCTAAATACGCGCGGTGCTTAAGCTCCCTTGTAACCATACACAATTATTTGTTTTTTCATGCGACGTTTTGGAATCCAGTTACACGGAGATTAAAAAGGCATTACCCGAAATTAACTACTTAAAATGACAGCCCGATAATTTTCCAAATTCAGCAACTAGCGGCTTAACAAAAGCCCGTAAAACGTATTGAGGCTATAAGGTGAGTCCCGAGGTTTGCATTTCGCCTTCCTACTGCGCACGACTTTTGCGTCATCAGCGCCGCACGACATGAGCGCGCTCGCGTACAAAACATAAGAGATTTTTCATCATGGGATAACGTAAGCCTCGATTGCGAGGATAAAAAGCTCCTTTTCTCTTAAACGAGCACATTCTTTGTAAAATGTGAGCTTATTTCTTCCCGCACTTGGGATAACCAAAAGTCACCTAAATAACTCATGATTTTGTCCAGCATCGTGGCATGAAAAGCAAGGCACGGTGACCCTCTCTTGTTTATTACGTGTTCACTAACATCTCCTTGTACTGTCAAAAGAACCATGTACCAAGTTTCGTTCGGAAATCTATGGCGGGTTCTTTTACTCGGGATTCACCTGTAAGTGTTATTACTTCTAAGAAGCCGAGGGTTTGTATCAAATGGGCCAAACAGATTCTGGTTACCCTTTCCATCTGGTCAAAGATTTTTACGTCGAACTATGTAAAGCCCCTCGTGGGCTCACCAGAGGGAGACCCCCTTAGTAACCATGGAGGGCCTCGTTTTCTAAACCAACTAAGTTGGTGAGCCGGGGGACACCACTGTAAAGGCTGAAAAAAAAACCTCTCCGGCTCGAGGGTGGCTTTCCGTTTGGTTTGAGCTCGTTTGACTGGTGACATTGGCGAATATATTTATTCCGAACGCTAAAGCACCAAACTTAACAACTATTAAATCATTATAAAAATGTTGCTAAGACGGTCATATTTATATTATATATATATGAGTATATATATATATATCATATAATAATATAGTATTATATCGTGTATTTATATATATATATTATATATGATACATATTACATTTTGTGAGCAAAGGTATATCGGGACTAAAGCTAAATTTTAAACAAGTTACATTTACAATCAAAAGGTGAACCCGCGCTAAATAACCGAAGCCTAAGCGAATACCGATTGCAAGTTTGTTCGCGGGTTTTAACGTAGCTGGGTATACTTCAAGCAACGCGACTGAAAACACTAACGTGGAAGTACTTGGCGTTTAAGCACATAGCATGATTGATTATTCTTCAAACTTGAAATAAAAGATTAAAACGAATGTCATGACATAGGACAGATTGGCTTTTCACACTTAAGTGCGTAAACTAAATCACTGACTGAGTATGCCTAGTTAGATGAGATTTGAACTGTCTGAGGACAAACACTGGAAGGTCATTTCCACGCTCTCGAAATAGTACTAAGAAAACATGTAGCATGGTTTGAAGTACAGCGCGCAAATGATGTGGTTCTTGAAGCCTCTGTGGCAAGGCTAAAACGCCTCTGATTGACGCAGACAGTAAGCACACCCCCCACAGAATCAATCAGAATTCATGTTTACATTAGGATAGTTAGGTTAAGTTTCACACTAAACGAGTCGTGATACCTTGGTGAGTGACTTGCTCTCTGGTTACAAATTTTACCGACGATGTTTCTAACGAGTCTTTTCGTAAAATGAGACTCTACTATCCTGTAGACTGTAAGGCTCACGCGACTGTAGGCTAAGGGTTAGGTACAAACTGCTTCGGCATTAACAACCCCATAACACTCTCAGCAGTTGTGGTCCCATGCTAGCATGTGTCCTCTACTTAAGCTTGAATACACTTTTTAACTATGCTAACCCTTTTTTCTATAATTGGACTATGACAAGCTTGTCGACAATCACAAAGTCTATGTCTTGTCTATCAGTCTACGAGTGGAAACGTATATTTACATGCAACAAAAAGGACTGACAAGTCCTGCCGATAGTTTCGTTGGAATGTTCGATAAAAAAATATAGATCGAGACACTCAGTGAGACTGAGTTTAAGGTTCCTCTGAAGTTTCCCCCTTATTCAGACAGAGATTGGCATTGGCATGTTCGACCAGACGCTTCCGCGATACGTTCCAGGGAGAGACACCTCTTCACTTTCTAGGGCTTAGAGTACACTGTAGCTGGTGAGTCCAAGGCTTTTCGTGATGCTCTGTGTTCCAAAGATCCAAGATTCCACATCTTGGTCAAAACCAACTTTGAAGAAAAGAAATCAGCTAAGTTAATACTAGGGACCATGGTTGGTTATCAAGTGTGCGCCCCCCCCCCACAAACTGTGTGATCTATGTTATGTCAGGTGTATCTTTGATGGCAGTATGTGGCACACTAACGACGTTGTAAACAGCAATTGCCGAACAGAAGGAGCATTGCGTAATTCTCGAGTGGTTCGTACAAGACAAAAACTACTATGTTAAAGCCAAAACTTTAGACCAAGATTTCATATTGCATCAGAGGAAGAAAGTTAAAGCAGGAGTACCACTGCAACCCCCAACAGATCTTTTCAAAGATTTACACCAGATGTACAGCCAAAGTTTTGAGTTTTTCTCCTCTTTTTTCATATCACAATGTGTAAGAAACAAACCAAAATGAGTATCACAAACGAGGTCCAGAAATTATTTTTGCCATTCTTCAGGTGTTTAAAAATCGACGAAATACAGGGAATGGTTTAATACTCCTATATGAAAGATGAAGACAAAAGAAGTTATGGCAGAGGGAGAGAAGCCGTACAACTGAACGTTCTGCCACTCAAGACCTTAAGGAAGGAAGGAAAAGGAAAATTCCTTACAAAGCGCCGTGGTTGAATAGTTCTCTGATGAAACAGTCCCTGCCCAGGGCCGAAACATGCCAGAGCCACAGCCTGCGGAGCAGGAGAAAAAAAAACCAACATGTGCCTGTGACGATAAACGGCAGTTTTACAATCCTAATAATAATGGACCCTTGTCCCCAAGAAGTGGCGGTGGGAAATATTCAGAAAGAGGAAAAGAAACGTCATGGTGGCCGATTTAAGGGGCAAAATACTTAACAAGACGATAATTGTAGGACAGCAGGAAATTTTTATTAACAGAGCCATGTATTTGAATGGCCAGAAAATGCCATTTTTAACAGACAAGCATCCACGTAACCACGAGGGATCTTCATTTTAATTTACTT
>JAHPZR010021846.1:12500-14773 GCA_019787425.1 Platygyra sinensis
ACAACAAAACAATCTAACTGGAACACTTCTTCTTGAAATGTGTAACACTTTTTGCTCTGATATGCACTCTTTTTGATAGAAAAATTGGTTTCCTGCCGAGGCTGAATATAATAGGAGCAAGTGGTTATATTGCACGTGATCCCGTGCACTCATGTGTCCGAAGTTTATTAATATGGTCTGGTAACACGGAAACATTTTAGCCTTCCCACGAGTGTGCCGGTTCATTTTTTTATCAGTTAGTATTTCTAAGTTTGGAATAAATAGCTGTTGGAGAGTTACCGTGAAAATTATTTGATAATAAGCAAAATTTAACCAAGGAGATCATAACTGTGACGGTGGCTTGTATATCGGAATTTGATCAGGCAGGTTATTTCTTTGTTATTCTTCTTAGTTTCTGTAGTTTTTTATTCAGATCTTGACGATGTTTAATCAAATTCCAAACGCCTTGCAGATTGCCAAAGTATTCCGCTTTAGATCATATTTCCGGCTTTTCCGCTGTTTGCATATGTGGCCAAATTCTCTTTCTTTCAGTTTTGTCACTTGAAGTTGGAGGAGCGAGGTTTATGTTAATACCGAAAACACTTTGTATTGAGTGAATGTTTCAAGGACGATTCGCACAAAAATTTTCCAGTCGATAGAACCTTTTTTAAATTTTTGCTGTAGGCAGATAATGAGTTAATTATGCCAGAAATGCAAAAAAAAAAAAAAATGGAGTTCACCGTCTTCGTTTCAGAGATAAAGCGTGTGGTAAACTATACTGATTTCGAAAAAATTTTCGCATATAATTGAGCATGGTCTACAGGGGTTTATAGCTAAAACATATAGAAGGTGAGTCAACGGAGGCAATCGATCTTAGTCATATTTTGTAGAGGTGGGTCTGTTACGTAAATAATTCCAAATGTTACTAACGTTTTCACAAAATGTAACCCATTAAGAGGCATTTGAAACCGCCGCACAAATGTACTAAGAGCTAATAGGAACGGAATTCAATGGTGCATTTTGCCAAAAATTTAAACTCCTAGTCGATAGATTTTCTTCATTTTTCTTAAACGTAGAAAATCAGTACAGAAAATGATCCATCGAAAGAAAAACTGGGTCACCGAACGTCCAAGATCGTTTTATCCAGGCAAAGCTCTAGCAAGACCATCTGCCCTATCATTTGTTTGTTTTATTATTTAGCGCGCGCTAATGCATGACGTGGCATGTGAATTTGTGTGCGCAGTAAGGATGCGCAGAAACAATTAGCGGGAACGTCCTTAGGGTTTCCCACTTCATCATTTTAATTAATTATCACACTAGTTTAGTGGTAAACGCTTTTGGAATTGTAATACCTCGTCTAGTACCTTGCTTACAACCATATAGCTCCACTCTCATCGAGATGTTGCCATTCCAAGCTACTGGCAGAAAGCGAATGTACCGTGCGGCGATAAATGGGTGAGTTTATGATAAACCACAGTGTCCTTGTCTGTGTTTCCGGTAAATTCCTGAATCAGTTACAATTTCAAATGTTAGCCGTTAAGCACTTAATGACTGCTGGCCCGAGGGAAACAGTGAGGCTTGTTTCCCCAAGATATACCCCCCACATGCATGGAAAAAAATATTTAAACTCCCTAAAAAAACATTTGTAAGGAATCAAAATTAAAAGAATTTCAATTCAAACTTATTCATAGAATTGTAGTAACAAAAAAAGAGCTTTTTCGATACGGAATCAAAACGGATGACGAATGCCTCTATTGCGGTGAACATGATTCAATTGAACACACATTTAAAGATTGCGAATTTGTTAAAACACTTTGTAAAAAATGTCATCGACTGGTTTAATGCTGTCAATAATTCTAACTTTATCCCAACGATTGAAGAAAAATTATTTGGCATCATGTCCGGCCCATATGATAAAACATTACTAAAGAAGTTTAATTATACGACCTTGTTTATGAGATATTACATCCACACTTGTAAGATGCATAACAAAGCTATTCACCTCTCTACTTTCGTTGACAAAGTGTTATTTAAATACAGAATTGAAAAATTTTCTTAATAACTAATTGGAAAAATACTCCTCCCCCAATGTTTGCACCACAAGAGACACGTTTGAACGATTTAAATATATATAAAGGCGTGTAATGTCCTATATATACAATACAGTATTATTTATTTTTAATTATTAATTAGAAGAAATACTCCTTCACTGTACATGTATTGAACTGGTAACATTGTAAACTAGGTAAACACATGCAGATGGTAAATAAAGATATCAAAAGGGAAAAAAAAAA
>JAHPZR010021847.1:0-23362 GCA_019787425.1 Platygyra sinensis
AGTTTACAAAAATATAAAATTTCAGTTCATACAATAAGTAATAGTTTCCTTATACGCAGTGGAATTTTTATAAGAATTTTATACCCTTGACGAATAAAATAGAAGCGGGGGCAGATTTAGTGAGAACTATTACTAGTATGTTTTTAGGAGATGGCGGTACTAGGCCTTCCCGACCCCAACGTGAGCGAAAACGACCACTCTTGGGCTCCAACTCGCAAATAAATCGAAAACCGATCATCGTCTGGGAGCCTCGAAAACTCACTTTTTCAATTGTAGGAAAAGCGGCTTTAACGCAGAAAGCCAAAACACGGTCTTGAAAACCCTCTGCAAAACAAAAAAATAACCTCGAACGGCTCCAACTCGCAAAATGCATGTTCAGCACCAAAAAACTACTTTCAGGGCATGGTGATATGACCATTCAAAATGTTTTTAATATATTAGAGTCATAATAGACCATTGCTTGACATACAGGAAGTATTTACTTTCTTAGAAATAGTATTCTTGAGTTGCACTGTCACGCAATTAAGAGATAATTCGAAAACCATTCGGTGTTTAAAATCAAGAAATTATATATAATGCTGTAAGAGATAAATAAATAAGACACTTCTCCAAGTTTTAGATCTGTTCCTTTTCCCCGAACTTCAAATTTTTGTCGAAATATTTTGTACAAATTTACAGAGCCTAGTATGGAGCGCCATGTTGATGTACCTCCAAGGGACACCAACATGGCGGCCGGAAAATAGTGGAACTTACTTTGGCTATCTAGGACACTTATTATCTGAACTGATCAAGCAAACATTCAAACAAGCACTTTTCATAATACTTTAACTTCTAAAAAGCCTAAAACTCCCGAGATAAGTATACATTTTTCGACAAACACGTTCATAGCTTTATGTCGCGCACCGCAAAAACTCTGAAATTTAAAATGTGCTTGTTTTTGGTTCCGGAACGTCAGATGACCAGTCAAGTTAAGTTAACAAAGACTACGCATTAAGCTCAAAAAGATAAAACAGTCAGTGAAAAAGATGTATTACCTTCTTTAAGGATAGCAACAACAGTCTCTGGCGAAGCAGGGGAAAATTAATTTTTTAAATGAGCTAAATCGCGGGTTGAGCAAACCGACGACACCCTCAGGTTACTTTCCAAAATCCATTCTTCCCAAGAGCCAATCACGTACCGAGATGGGTAAAATGCAGGAAAATATCCCTAAGGGTGAAGTCGGATGGTGGGTTTTGTCTTTGAGCAATCTGGGGCTCCCTTCCCTGCACGGGGACTTATTATACTCGTCACCAGGCACCTCGAGCTCAGCGCCATTTTTGAATTGTGTCAGTTATGATCCTAACGGCTTCGGGCCAGTAGGTTAACGTACAAGTTTTACGGAGCCTGGTGGTTTCACGTTGCTAGCTAAAGATGCTTCAAGGAATTCATGGTTTAGAGAAATTTATGTTACACGAGCCTGGCGTGTTTATTTAGCGACTGTATTGACCTTGCGAGAACAAACCGTCAATCTTTTGATGACTTTGCTCGGAAACCATCATATGTAAAAAGTGTGGTAAATTCGCATTTAGTTGAATCAGCAACTACATGAATTCATGTAGCATTTATTAATTCCACAAAAAAGACCACGACAACAACAACAACAACAAAGGCGTTTAGTTTTGGAGGGCAGTCACAAGAATAACAGAGTAAGCTTCCACTGAATGATAGGTACGTGGCTCCTGTATCTGGCGTAGCAGGGAGTCCCCACCCTTTTTCGTCTAGTTCTTCCTGTTTCCCTTCCTTTTCCTCCACCTTGGATCATGTCATCTCTCTCTTTTTCAGACCCGTGCAAACGCTCCCAATATTATAGACCAAAAACATGCAGCATGGAATCAGCCGGTACGGCTGCATTGGCCCAGATATTGGACTATATAGTGGGTGAGTTCAACCAATATTTTAGGTGTTGGTTGGTGTCACTGGCAGCTGATTCAGCAAAAGCACGTTATGACTAGCCTCCGTTGCAGACAAACTAAACCCCGGTATAGTCCGGGGTTTAGTTTGTCTGCAACGCAGGCTAGATGTGACCAGAGGAGGTTGGCCACGCGCCGAACTGCATTATGGGTCATTATTACAGTATGCTTCAGTTGACACGATCTCTCGTGATGTTCGGACCTCTGGGGAGGCGGCCGAAGATCCGTTAAAATCGGAATTTCTTTCTTCTTTTCGATGTAATGCTCAACATTGAATGTTATTCTGCTACAAAATTGAGCAACTACAGAATGCAGGGCCACTTTTGACCGTGAACCAAACGAGCCGGCTCGTTTGGCTCGTTTGGCTCGGCAGTGGATGTAAGAACGAGGTATAAGTTGTTTTGGTTAAGTGTTGGGTTCACATATTTAGCGGCTCGTTTGGCTCGTTTGGCTCGGCAGTGGATGTAAGAACGAGGTATAAGTTGTTTTGGTTAAGTGTTGGGTTCACATATCTAGCGGCTCGTTTGGCTCGTTTGGCTCGGCAGTGGATGTAAGAACGAGGTATAAGTTGTTTTGGTTAAGTGTTGGGTTCACATATTTAGCGGCTCGTTTGGCTCGTTTGGCTCGGCAGTGGATGTAAGAACGAGGTATAAGTTGTTTTGGTTAAGTGTTGGGTTCACATATTTAGCGGCTCGTTTGGCTCGTTTGGCTCGGCAGTGGATGTAAGAACGAGGTATAAGTTGTTTTGGTTAAGTGTTGGGTTCACATATTTAGCGGCTCGTTTGGCTCGTTTGGCTCGGCAGTGGAGTAAAGAGCAAACGAGCCAAACGAGCCGGCTCGTTTGGTGCATGGTTAAAAGTGGCCCTGTATTCTGTAGTTTAGCCCAAAATTGTTCGGATTACCTTACCAACACATGATGATCGGTGAAGACGATATAAAACGCGAGTGTTTTTACGATCGAGTCCCAGAGTGAAGACGAGTCCACGCGTGATCGATCTGACAATCCTACACACGCCGATGGATATATGCAGCTATTTCCTCGATATATCCTGCCACTTTTTAAAGTTTATCGATACGCGAATGATTGTACTTCCCGAGAAATGCAGCTTTGCGCTTCTCAGTCTATAATATGAGCAAACGAAAGCTTGAATGCGATTTCTTCTGGCCGTGTGTTATTGTTTACATTATTGCTTATGGCTCGAAAATTGTACTTAATTCGTTTACAGGGAACTGAAGAGATATAGTTTATTTATTCGAAACTTGTCGGAATTTTTGTATGCTGTGTCAACACATGTCGTATATGTACCATAGCCTGAGACTATAGTGCAGTCCCTCACTGTATTACCGAAAAATGGTCTGTGCACCCCTTTCAGTCCTACTGGTATAATTTGGAGTAGTCAGCAAAAATTTCCCATTTTATATAGCCAGTTAGTTGACAAATTATGTGAGAAAGAGAAAGTCCAATTTGATGAACAAACTTAGAAAGCACTCTAGCTAGGGCATGCAGGCATCCCAAAAGTGTAATCCTTGATATTTATGAGCAGAAGACATTTTCCTAATTAATGATGAGGGTGTTATGATTTGTCACAAGGAATGGTTGGTTATTAGTGTATCACTACATGCATTCAATTATCAGTGCACTGAAATTATACATCTTTCAGTCGCTGAAAAATGAGATAATATTGCATTTTAAAAATTGAGACTAGGCAGCCATACCACACCAAAGTCCTAAAATGGTCACTTCTATTTTAAATGAAAATCCTGGTCTGTCCTTGGAGTGAGTAGGGTATCAAATAAAAAATTTGCTTAGAAATTTCCAAGTCCATAAATCCATACTTACCATAACAAGGATAAAGGGTTTTAAGATTTACTCAGTATCTGAAAAAATAAACCCTGGAGTTGACTATTATTTTAGGGATCAGTTATCTTGCCTTTGAAAAATTGGGTTGTCCTTGCAGAAAATTATCTCCTGATGCCCCTTCCCAAGCATCTCAACACAAAAGACCAAGAGCCAGTGTATCAGTTTTGGCATCTTTGTAAACAAGAGAGGGAGTCTGGGGACTCAAGCAGGGATCCAATCAGGGGGGAGATGGGGGGGGGGGGAGGTTAAATCAAACAACTTGAAAGAGCAAATGAGAAACAATCAGATGGGAGCTGATGTCAACAAACAACTGATCTGGAGTCAGTTCAGAGGGCCTGGGGCAAATTAAGTTATTGCTAGTGAATACCAACAACATCAATTATTGTACATCAGATCTCTAACTCTTTTCTGATTGGCAGAGAGCATACAGTGAATTTTTGAAATCAGTGCCCATGACATCATAACTGCAGATTATACAATAATTAATTATGTCAAGGACTTTCAAGGTCACGGCCCGTAATCATGTCAAGTTTGCACGCTTTGTGTTGCTTCCCGTCATTGTAGAAGCAAAAACATAAAACAATTATTCAATTCGGTTTTTGTGATATCCAGAATAATCTTGGTCGAGTAAGGGTTATCAGCCTCAGCATCCGGCTTTGGCTGATAACCCTTACCTCAACCTTGATTATTCTAGATATCATAAAAACCTCATCCAATAATTGTTTATAATCATTCAGTAATTCTGCACAACCAGGCCAAGTATCAAAATGAGATAGGTGCTATGTATGTTGACTGCGCCATGTGGTTTCACCATGTGCTTTGGCCAAGAAGTGTGTATTTCAGTATTGGCCATTAAACTATGTTAGTTGCTTTACATGGTGTCTAGTGAGTTATTTTTCTCCCAAAACACCACACTAGATACATAACATTTGCACATAGGCAAAACAGGTGACAACAAACAAAAAGCTGTACATCACAGAAACAAAGGTATCGTTTTTTATTGAACTTTACTATCAACATTATATTACAGCCTAAACCTGCCAGTCATGAAATGCATGATAACACAACTATATGCTAAAATTACAACATTTTGCAAAAGAGTTTTCCAAAACATGAAACTGAAAAATTAATATTTGAACCTTTTTTCTCCTCATAAAGGCAAATTCATCAAGCATACTCAAAGCCACCACATTGTAGAGACAGCATATGAAGAGGACTCTCTGTTTTCATTACACAGCTCCAGGTTATAACACCAATCAATATTTGTGTCTACTCTGATCTCTACTGAGAACAACAATTACAAAGAAATATTGAACTATGCCCAGATAAATGATGCAATATAAATTACAAGGAGCCTATTGACCTTGAATCTGCTTGAATATAAATAATTCAAGGAGTTTTATAGCCTTGATAATTAAATAACATTAATCTGTAAAAATACAGCAATCTATTAAGTACCAGACATAAAACTAATAACATTAATGTAACATTACAACGGCAAAAAATAAATCGAGTTAAACAGATGAAAATAAAATGAAAACAACTAGGTTTCCCTTCGTGTTTGGTGACAGTGCTGTCTTGATTACCGCCAAAAAATGTCAAACTTTAGACGAATATAGCGAGAAAACGGCAAGGGGTGCGATGGGGTGCGACGTCTTAGAAATAAACTATAACTATTGTAGAATACGATGATACATTTTTCTTGGTTGAAAACTCCATTGTTTCGGAGCAAGAAATGGTTGATTATGCACACCGTAAATCGTGACCACGATCCGCCATTTTTGACTCGCCTACAGTTTAATCCCAATAGTGGCAAGAAAGTTCGACAAATTGGCCCAAAAAAACGACACACTAAAACTTTAGATCCTTACCTTTCTTTTCCTTTTAAGCAATTAGATCACCAAACTCGTTAATGCCGAGAAAACACGCAAAGAAATCCTCTTCATCCCTCGAGCGACGATTTCTTCCAAATCGACTCCCAAGAAAATACGCGCTCCTGATTGGTTAATTGCCTCTACCATAATGCAGTTCGGCGCGTGTCCAACCTCCTCTGAGATGTGACCTACCGACTAAAACTGAAAAAAATCCGGCCAACATGCAAGATGACATTCGATACGAACCCAAGCACCTCAACTGGCGCCCTTTAAATTGAAGAACCACACCGAAGAACCGAAGACTCTTTCTGATTGCTGCTAGCAAGACCAATCGGGCCAATCCGAAAGCTCCGAAACGTCCCGAATGACGTGAACCCTAATCGGGCCCTGACGTGACATACAGTCACGCTTCTTAGAGACGCCGTGAAAACAAAGCGATAACAAGAGTCTTTGAGATAATTTTACAGAAGTGAATAAATATTGCTCTTTGGTGGGTTCGTCGTGTTACCATGGTAACCATGTGACGACAGAATTCTCTCAAACACAACAGCGGAATAAGCAAATGTCTCTTTTATTCTCGTCCTCTTTGATTTTTCAGCATCCCTGAACAGTAAAACACTAAGTTGTTCCATCTGCACCACCGGGCTTGTTCGATTTTTGTGAGTGTTTAAAATACCGTATTTCGTAGATTGCGTAAAATACTTTTTTAGTTAATTTTGCCCATTTGTAAGTTGTTAGATTTTTATATTTGGTAGCCTGCGAAAACAGCCGTCCTTCTTCGCTCCCGGTCCGAGCTATATGTTTGGCACTTCTTTGATATCACTATAATGGTAATAAATCATAAATTTCGGTGGCAATGATCTGTCAAAACAAAAGTGCTGGAAAGTGTTGGAAACTTGTTCGATCTTAAATAAAGCATGTGGTAGAAAATTGCAGAGAGGAAACAAACCAACGTCTAACGTCAGTATATTTGCAGAGATGAGTAGGATGGTACAGCAGCCATTACAGTACAGTACTGTTTTGCATTACTTCGCCCTGTGATTGGTCACCAAAACGCGTGCCACGTTGTTTATTATCCTTCAAATCTCTTTCGCAACGTGCGCAGTTTTGATAATTGGGGAATATACAAACAATAGTCTCCATTTGGGCGAAAATATGCTGGGATATTTGTCCGCGGACATTATCTGTTCCGAGAAGCGAACAGTTTTCCGAGAGCGTAGCTCGAGGAAAACTGTGAACTTCAAGGAACAGAGAATGTCCAGGGACAAAAATCCGAGCATATTTTTGCCCCAAATGGAGACTATCGTCTTTACTATCCTTCAACTCTTTCATGCAATGGGCGCAGTTTTGAAAATTGGGGCATATTCTCGGATATCACCCAGTTTTAGCTGAGGGATATTCGCTCACGTGACGTGTTTAGACTAATCGCGCGCGAGCGAAAAGATATGATGAATTATAAAATATGTTAGTGATTGAAGAATAATCACAGTTCATAGCAAACAAACCTTCCTTGGTTCTAATAAATTCGTGTCTAGAAAACTGGGCTGCATAACCTGCAACTTGGAAGCTCAGTAACTCTTAAAAGTCATTGACTTACTCTATAAAACCTGTTTTTCCTTCTTCGTCGTGAATAAAGTTTGCCATTTCTCAGCCACGTAATCTATAAAAATTGAAATCAATTTCTGATCCTACTTCAGCTGGCAGAATAGATATAACTGATTCCAAAATGAATATACCTGTATGATATAAAAGCAATAAACATGCCATAATAAAAGAAGATTGCATAAGTAATCCCTCCACAATTATTCTCCTGAAAGCGAAAAGACCTAACTGTATGCGCCATCTTTGATTGTTTGGAGGGCGCAAGAAAGCTGGAGACTCGGGAAGAGGAAGGGCACCTGGACATTTTTTATGCATCCGCAAGCCACGCCCCAAGTCCCAAGGTGATTTTGGTGCCTCTTCAGCTTTCGCTCTTCTGAGACCTAGTTTGCGGCCACACCATAGAACTCAATAACCGTACGATTTCAGCGCAAAAATAAAGCGGATATGTTTACGGTGCGGCAAAAGCTCGACCCTTTATAATCGGGTCTCACTAGCCTCTCATGGATTTAATCGTTCAATGATTGTCTCCATATTTGGTCTCATTCCGGGCACTTCATGTACACAGTCTTCTGCGATTCCGCGAAACTGGCGGTTCCTAATCCTTGCTATTTGACTCCTTCGCCGTTGTGGGTCTGGTTCTTCTCTGATGCACATTTCACATAGAAGAACGCCAAAGCTGTAAACATCAACCTGAGAACAATATAATATGTCAATTTGTTTAATAAAAAGAGAGAAATTAATTTAAACCCCATGGCACACAACTTTAATTCAGTTTAATGCTTCACCAACCTACGGTTGTGACCACGGAAGGAACGGGTTTTTTTAAATAAATTCATGTGTTTCGGTCATAAATTAGTTAAATATCAAATTGTCGAAAGTTTGACCTTGGTGGAGCCTAATGTTCATAAGCCACTGATCGAATATCGGGCGATGAACGGCTAAGTAGGGATGGTGTAGTTTCTTACTGTTTGTGTGAAAGTACTATCGGCAAATAATTGCCCTGCAGATTGCAGCTTTTAGGACTGGTAAATTATGTTCGCCAAGTTTTCAAATTAACCATTGAAGAATGCCCGTGTAAGTTGCAATGTCTGCTGTTTGCTAGCGGTAAGCGATTTCTTTTAAAAAGTGAAAAAAGGATCACAGGGAATTCTTGTTAGATAGACGCTGGGCTAACTTTCAATCAATGAATACTTAAAAGTGAGATAGGGAGTCAGAGCTGACATGGAAACCTCCCAATTTAATTATACTCTTTCGAAGTCCTTTTACGATCATTTATCTCTGCAACCGACCTTAAAACTGGCGTACTAACCTTGCAGCTAATTGGCTGGCCTTGGTCCTCATTCAAGAATTCTGGTGCACTGTAGTTCGCAGCACCGGCGTAATTTATGTTGCTTTGACGTACGAAATTTGCAGTGCCATAATCAGACAGTTTGGCTCGCCATCGACCATCCTGTCGCTATAGCAACACATTGGCACTACTGACATCGTGATGGATGATAGGTATGGGCTGCTGGTGCAGGTAATTCAGCCCCAGAGCTACATCTCGAGAAATAACAGGGACTTCGTTAGCAGTTATCGGCCTCACGTCTTCATGATTATTTAGTTTATCCCTCAAACTGCAATCCAGAATTTCTGTAACGAGCAGTGGCCTTTCATCAGTTGTTGCTCCAATAAACTGCAACAGGCAGGGATGGCGGCATCTTGACGCCATGCCGACTTCTCGCTCAAATAAATGCCTGATATATTCAGACGTCCTCAGATCTTCAATCAGAGCTTCATGCATTTGCTTCACAGCGACATCACAGCCATGAAATTTTCCCCGGTAAACAGCTCCCCACGCGCCATGTCCTAGTTCATGTTCCAAGATCTGAATGTCATTTCGACTAATGACCCACTCACGTTGTTGTGTTTCATTTAATTGCTCTCTCACTGTTTCCAATTCTATTTCCGATATTGCTATTTGCGTCTGCAATTCAGTGGTTCTTTCTTGTTGTTGTGCTCTTGATAATTCTTCCTGTCTTTGAAGTTCACTAAATTGTTCTCTCAATGTTCTTAATTCTTGCTCTCTCCCTGTTAACTGCCTTTGCAAGTCAGTGATAAGTTGTTCCCTCGCCCTCATTCGTTCTTCTTGTCCTCTGGATTCATTCAGTTGCTCTCTCATTTGGTTCATTTCTCCTTCTCGTGTTCTCAATTGGTTCTGTAGTGCAGTGACTTGTTGTTGTTGCTGTCTTAGTTGTTCCCGTTGTCCTCGATACTCATTTAATTGTTCATTCACTGTTGTAATTTCTTGCTCTTTCCCTGTCAACTGAATCCGCAGTTCATTGACTCGATGCTGTTCGTACCTTGATTGGTTCTCTTGTATGTGGAACTGTTCTCTCATTCTTATCAATTCTTGCTCTTTTCCGCTCAACTGACTCTGCAGTTCGGTGATTCGATGCTGTTCATCCCTTGATCGGTTCTCTTGTATGTGGAACTGTTCTCTCATTCTTGTCAATTCTTGCTCTTTTCCGCTCAACTGACTCTGCAGTTCAGTGACTCGATGCTGTTCATCTCTTGATCGTTTCTCTTGTGCGTGGAACTGTTCTCTCATTCTTGTCAATTCTTGCTCTTTTCCGCTCAACTGACTCTGCAGTTCAGTGACTCGTTGCTGTTCCTCTGCCAAGTGCTCCTTTTGTTCTTGAAATTCACTCGTTTTTGCTGTTACCTGTCTTTGAAGTTCACTAAATTGTTCTCTCGCTGTTCTTAATTCTTGCTCTCTTCCCGTTAACTGCCTTTGCAAGTCAGTGATAAGTTGTTCTCTCTCTCTCATTCGTTCTTCTTGTCCTCTGGATTCATTTAGTTGGTCTCTCATCTGGTTTATTTCTCCTTCCTGTGTTCTCAATTGGTTCTGTAGTGCAGTGACCTCTTGTTGTTGTTGCTCTCTTAGTTGCTCCCGTTGTTCTCGACACTCATTTAATTGTTCATTCATTGTTGTAATTTCTTGCTCTTTCCCTCTCAACTGAATCCGCAGTTCAGTGACTCGATGCTGTTCGTCCCTTGATCGTTTCTCTTGTATGTGGAACTGTTCTCTCATTCTTGTCAATTCTTGCTCTTTTCCGCTCAACTGACTCTGCAGTTCAGTGACTCGTTGTTGTTCCTCTGCCAAGTGTTCCTTTTGTTCTTGAAATTCACTCGTATTTGCTGTTACCCGACTTTGCAGTTCACCGGCTCGTTGCTGTTCTTGTCTTAACTGCTCCAGTAATGATGCTTTCTCCGAGTTGTTTTCTTGTAATTGTGTTTGCAATTTGGTTAGTTCTCGTTCTTTTCTTGTTAACGTCTCGTCCAAATCAGTGACTAGTTGTTGTTCTTCTCTGAATCGTTTACTTTGTTTTTTGAAGTCTCGATTGTTTGTTTCCAACTGGTCTTGCAGTTCAGTGACTCGATAGTAGTGCACTTCTTTGACTCGTTCTTCCCGTCGTTGAAACTCAACCAAAAGCTCTTTCGTCATTGACAGATCTTGCTCAGTATTTCTCAACCGAACTTGTAACTTAGAGACTTGTTGTTGGTATTGTTTTTCCAATAGTCTTTCTTGTTCTTGACACCTTTGTAACTGTTTCTCTTTTGTTGTCAACTCTCCTTTACACATTGTCAACTGAGTTAGCAGTGCAGTAGCCCTTTCCTGCTCCTTTATTGATGTTTCTTCTTGTTGTTGGCTATTTTTCGACTTTTCCTCCAGTGCTAGCAACTCTTGTTCGAATAACTCTGTCAACTGACTCAGCTGTGCCTCTCTGATTATTTCGGCCTCAGCTTGAAATTCGCTCAGTTGTTCTCTTACTGTTCTCAACTCTTGGTCCTTTCTTGCCATTTTATTCTGCAATTCCTTCAATTTTTGGTTGCAAATTTTCAGGTGATCTTGCGTTTCAGTTGCTCGTTGCTGCTCGTCTTTGTGTCGTTCTTTTTGTCTGTTCATTTGTTCTTTAGATATCGTCAATTCTTTTTCCTTTTGCCTCAACTGATCTTGCAGTTGCGTGACCCGTTGTTGATCTTTTCTCCATTGTTCTTCTTGACTTTGAAATCTGTTCATTTGTTCTTTAGTTAGTATCAATTCTTCTTTCTTTGTTCTCAACTGATCTTGCAATTCACTGACTCGTTCTCGTTCCTCTCGTAACATTTCTTCTTGTCCTTGAGTAATGTTCATTTTTTCTCTAGTTATTGCCAATTGTTGTTCGTATGTTCTTAAGGATTCTTGTAGTTCACAGACTCGTTCTTGTTCGTCTTTCAATTGATCTTCCTTTTCTTGGAATTCCTTCAATTCCTCTCTTATTGTTGTCACTTCTCGTTCACTTGCTTCCAGTTTGCGCCGCGGCTCATCTATCAACTGTCGTTGCTCACTTAACAGTGTTTCTTTTCCTTGAAATTCGTTTAATTGCTCTCTCATTCTCAACTCGTGTTCGTTTGCTTCGAATTTAATTTGCAGTTCATTCTCAAGCTGTTGTTGCTCTCTTAACAGCCGTTCTTCTTCTTCTTCTTCTTCTTCTTCTTCTTCTTCTTCTTCTTCTTCTTCTTCTTCTTCTTCTCCTTCTTCTTCTTCTTCTTCTTCGTCTTCTTCTTCTTCTACCTCATCAATTTCTTTTTTTTCTTTTTCTTCAGATCTGTTTGCTTCTTCTTTCATTGTTTTTAATTCTTGATTGCATGTTATCGAATAAATCTGCCAAACAGTAATATATCTCTGATAGTCTGCAGTGATTTGTTCACTGATGGTTGTCGATTCTTTTTCGTTTCCTTTTAACTGTTTTTTCAATTCACTGACTATTGGTTGGTGCTTTCCCCAAAATGTATTTCGTTGAAGTTGATGCAATTGTTCTCGAGTTGTTGCCAATTCGTCTTCTTTTATTTTCAACTGTTCTTGCAGCTCAATGACTTGTAGTTGCAGTTTCTCTTGTAACAGGTCTTCTCGTTGTAGAAATTCATTCAGATGTTTCCTAGTTGTTGCAAATTTGTCTTCCTTTATTTTCAACTGATCTTGCAGCTCAGAGACTCGTTGCCGTGTCTGTTTCAATTGGTCTTCTTGTTCTTGAATCGCATTCAGTTGTTTTCCGCTAGTTGTTGACAATTCGTCTTCCTTTATTTTGAACTGATCTTGCAGCTCAGTGACTTGTTGATGTTTCTCTTGTAACAAGTTTTCTGTTTCTTGAAATTCATTTAGTTGTTTTCTAGTTATTGCCAATTCGTCTTCCTTTATTTTCGGCTGATCTTGCAGCTCAGAGACTTGTTGCCGTTTTCCTTTCAATTGTTCCTCTTGTTCTTGAATTTCATTCAGTTGTTTTCTAGTTGTTGCTAATTCGTCTCCCTTTATTTTCAACTGATTTTGTAGTTCAGTGACTTTTTGTTTTTTTTCTTTCAACAGGTCATCTTGTTCTTGAAATTCATCTAGTTGTTTTCTAGTTGTTGCCAATTCGTCTTCCTTTCTTTTCAACTGATCTTGCAGATCAGTGACTTGTTGCTGTTTCTCTTGTAACAGGTTTTCCAGTTCTTGAAATTCATTCTGTTGTTTTCTAGTTATTGCCAATTTGTTTTCCTTTATTTTGAACTGATCTTGCAGCTCAGAGACTTGTTGGCGTTCTTCTTTCATTTGTTCTTCTTGTTCTTGAAATTCATTCAGTTGTTTTCTAGTTGTTTCCAATTCGTCTTTTTTTCTTTTCAACTGATCTTGTAGCTCAGAGACTTGTTGCCGTTCCACTTTAAATTGTTCTTCTTGTTCTTGTATTTCATTCAGTTGTTTTGTAGTTGTTGCCAACTCGACTTCCTTTATTTTCAACTGATCTTGCAGATCAGTGACTTGTTGCTGTTTCTCTTGTAACAGGTTTTCCAGTTCTTGAAATTCATTCTGTTGTTTTCTAGTTGTTGCCACTTCGTCTTCCTTTATTTTCAACTGATCTTGCAGATCAGTGACTTGTTGCTGTTTCTCTTGTAACAGGTTTTCCAGTTCTTGAAATTCATTCCGTTGTTTTCTAGTTGTTGCCAATTCGTCCTCCTTTATTTTCAACTGATCTTGCAGCTCAGAGACTTGTTGCCGTTCCACTTTAAATTGTTCTTCTTGTTCTTGTATTTCATTCAGTTGTTTTGTAGTTGTTGCCAACTCGACTTCCTTTATTTTCAACTGATCTTGCAGCTGAGAGACTTGCTGCCGTTTCATTTTAAATTGTTCTTCTTGTTCTTGTATTTCATTCAGTTGTTTTGAAGTTGTTGCCAATTCGTCTTCCTTTATTTTCAACTGATCTTGCAGATCAGTGACTTGTTGCTGTTTCTCTTGTAACAGGTTTTCCAGTTCTTGAAATTCATTCTGTTGTTTTCTAGTTGTTGCCAATTCGTCCTCCTTTATTTTCAACTGATCTTGCAGTTCAGAGCCTCTTTCCCGTTCCTTTTCAAATTGTTCTTCTTTTTCCTGAATTTCATTCAGTTGTTTTCTAGTTATTGACAGTTCGTCTTCCTTTATTTTCAACTGATCTTGCAGCTCAGAGACTTGTTGCCGTTCCTTTTTAAATTGTTCTTCTTGTTCTTGTATTTCATTCAGTTGTGCTCTAGTCGTTGCCAATTCGTCTTCCTTTATTTTCAACTGATCTTGCATTTCAGAGACTTGTTGCCGTTTTTCTGTCAATTGTTCTTCTTGTTCTTGAATTTCATTCAGTTGCTTTCTAATTGTTGCCAAGTCGTCTTCCTTTATTTTCAACTGATTTTGCAGCTCAGTGACTTGTTGGTTTTTGTCTTGTAAAAGGTATTCCTGTTCTTGAAATCCATTTAGTTGTTTTCTAGTTGTTGCCAATTCTTCGTCGTTTATTTTCAACTGATTTTGCAGTTTAGTTACTCGTTGTTGTTCACCTATCAAATGATCTCTAGTTGTTTTCAATGTTTCTTCGTTTGCACTCAACTGATGTTGCAGTGCAATGAGTCGTGTTTGTTTCTCTCGCAATACTTCTTCTTGTCCGTGAAACTTTTCTCTAACTATTGTCAGTTCCTGTTCGTATGTTCTCAACTGATCTTGCAATTCACTGGCTCGTTCTCGTTCCTCTCGCAGCAGTTCTTCTTGTCCCTGAATATTATTCATTTGTTCTCTAGTTATTGCCAGTTGTTGTTCGTATGTTCTTAAGTATTCTTGTAGTTCACTGACTCGTTTTTGTTCGTCTTTAAATCGATCTTCCTTTACTTGGAATTCCTTCAATTCCTCTCTTATTGTTGTCACTTCTCGTTCACTTGCTTCCAGTTTGCGCCGCGGCTCATCTATCAACTGTCGTTGCTCACTTAACAGTGTTTCTTTTCCTTGAAATTCGTTTAATTGCTCTCTCATTCTCAACTCGTGTTCGTTTGCTTCGAATTGATTTTGCAGTTCATTCTCAAGCTGTTGTTGCTCTCTTAACAGCCGTTCTTCTTCTTCTTCTTCTTCTTCTTCTTCTTCTTCTTCTTCTTCTTCTTCTTCTTCTTCTTCTTCTTCTTCTTCTTCTTCTTCTTCTACCTCATCAATTTGTTTTTCTTCTTTTTTTTCAGGTCTGTTCGCGTCTTCTTTCATTGTTTTACATTCTTGACTGCATGTTGTCAAATAAATTTGCAAAACAGTAACATATCTCTGATAGTCCGTATGGCAAGCCAAGCATGACAAAAGTGGGTTGAGTTGAAAATCACCTATCGAGTCTCAGTGATCGATGTGTGAGAATGAGAAATCACTGTGCGAGATTGGAAAATCACTACGTGAGATTAGAAAATCACTGTATGAGAAATTAAAATTGCTATACGAGAATAAAAAGATGTCATGCGAGATCATAAGTACCAATCGAGAATGAAAAACTGCCATGCGAGATTGAAATTAACTGTTGAGAATGAAAAATCGTTGTGTGAGAAAAAGAAATCACCATTCGAGATTATCGATTGGTTTTTTCTGAGCCGGTGATGCAAAACCAGTCAGCGGAGAGTATTTTGGCGGTCAGTATAAAACATGGACTGCGGACTACGGACTACGGACTACGGACTACGGACTACGGACTGGGTATAAAACACGAAGAAAGCTTCTACATTGAATAAATTCTCGCACGAACGTTTCAGTCATAAATAGAAGCTATCTGTATAAATTATAGAAGTCTCATTTCCCGAAAGTTCCCGCTCATACAGGTTTAACCATGCTCAAGAGAAAATGATAGGATTTTCTCTTGCCATACTCGATTGCCGAAAAAGAAATAGAAGACACTGAAAGTCACAAAATTGACGAGCTGTATGAATTTTCGAATGATTGAAGCCATGATTAAATGTTTTGAAAGATCAACAGTCGAGAGAATTGAGGAGAATTCGAACGACACGTCCCGCTGTTCATTTGTTCGATCATGTATTAAATAAACACACATACATACGGCCACGGCGAAATGAGGAACAAAAAGTTGATAAATAGAAGAAACGACATTACACAAGGATAGCAGCTCTGCACGCTTAATATCGCCTTGGAAAAGGAAGGGGAAAAAACGAAAAATAAATTTCTTACAACACAGGGAATTCGTATTTGGTCACCCACCCAAGTACTATCCCCGCCGAACGGGGCTTAACTTTGTTGAGCAGACGAAACATGTTGCTGTCCTTGTGGTATAGTGACTCACCCAAGATAGCCGGCATTGGAGGTGAGGGCTGCGATATATAGTTTCATATTTTAATTCTTCTTTTCTTGCAAAGTTTCGATTTCCGGTAAGACAGTACATGAGGAGATGTAACGCTGTTGAAAACATTCACATTCACAAAGTTATCGGTCCGTGAGACCGAATTATCTTCGTCCAAGAGACCGAGGCAATTATTTCGAAAGTGCCGCATGTCCGATCACCAAAGCATATTCCTCTAACTTTTTATTCTCTACTTTCCCAGCCATGCAGTATCAGATATATTTTTTCTCTTTTTGATACCTTTTCTCGTCTTAGAAATTTTAAAAAAATGCTTCCACCGTGGAGTCACTATACCACAAGGACAGCAACATGTTTCGTCTGCTCAACAAAGTGCTGTATATATATTTTTTTCCTTTTCATTAACAAGAGAGTATTCAGTTTTTCAAATACTAATTGTAATTTCCATACAATGTTTTTATTACATTAAATCGTTTAAACTTACATTATTGGGTCTCTGAATTTTAATTTTTAATTTTTTTTTTCTTTTTTATGTTTTAAATAGATACCCCTTGGGTAAAATTTTGAGTTTCATTCATATACACAACAAAAATTTTTTTTGCCCCTCCTCCTAACTTAATCACTAATTTTAACCTCCCCCTTTCTCTAATGACCACTCCATGCTAATCTCTCCATTATATAATTATTATTATCATTATTGTTGCACTGCCTTGTGGTTGACGTGGCTGCTTTGCAGTTTGTTGGTCCCTCAACGTTAGTGTATTCTTTAACACCTAACAATTTTTGACTAAATTTTATTTCCTGTTATTTTCGATTTTCTGCTTACAACAATTCCTGTACATACATCCACCCCTAGACATAATACCCACTGTTTCAGTGGAGATTTGGAGAACCCTTTTATTAGGGATCCCATACTTTTACACCTGAAATGCCACAAAGGTTGCTAGATATATCTACTGCAATAAATGATTTTTTATACAAACAGTTTGTATGTACCTTGCAGTAGGGGTACAACTTTGAGTTACTAGTCAACTCTTTGAATGGTCATGGTGTACATACCATACACCTCACAGTTTATATTAATTTCTTTTATGTTTTTATACTAATTACCTCTACTAATGTCTATACTCCTGTTCCCCCACTTTAATTTTATTTTGAGAAAACTCGATAGACCCAACTTTTTTATTTATTTTAACCTCCCCCTTTCTCTTCTAACCACCCCATGCTAATATCTCCTTTATATTATTATTATTATCATTATTGTTACACTGCCTTGTGATTGACGTAGCTGCTTTGCAGTTTGTTGGTCCCTCAACGTTAGTGTATTCTTTAACATCTAACAATTTTTGACTTAATTTTATTTTTTATTATTTTCGATTTTTTACTTACAACAATTCCCATGCACACATCTACCCCCTGATATAATACCCACTGTTTCAGTGGTGTACATACCAAGCACCTTACAGTTTATATTAATTTTTTTTTAGTTTTTATACTAATCACTACCACTAATGTTTATACTCTTTTCCCCACTTTTAGGTCTCCTTAAGAATCTCTTGAATCTTGTTTAACCAATCATTACCTTCCAGATATTAATCATGTGAGTTATTCCACGATTTTTGATAAAATTTAGAATTTCACCGATCTTTATGTTCTCATTAGATTCCAAACATGAGATCACTGTAAACTTAAGCTCACATAGAAATAAAAATAAAAAATTATGCTTGTGATTGTTATACCTGATTTACTCTGCGACAAAGATTTTGCTTGCGATTACTGAAAAATTGCGTTTAAAATCATTCCTATCCCATATTTCTACATTTAAGATTTATCAGTAACTTGTATGTTTTAGAACGATAAATCATTGATTTGAAGTCTTTCACTTACCGGTTAACCAGTCACTATCTTGTTCCATCGAATTCGTCGGTTTCACTTCCAAATGTTATTACGTTTCTCTCCTCGTTGACAATTCCTTCGAGCTTAGCTTTTGTTTTATCCCTTGCACATTATGGAAATCACATCTGCTATTAGAAAAGGGTTTATCACAGCCTAAATTCCTGCCTTGCAACGGTTTTCTGACACACATCGCCATTTCTTGGAATGAACTTTTTCGTGACTATACCATCGTCCTTTTCGAGCCCCTTTTGCTACGTCATTACTAATCACGCAATCATGGCGCAATCGTGGCATCAAATCAATTTATTTTTCACGGTCAAGGTCTTCAAGTTCAGTTTTATTTAAGGGGTTTTCGTCACAGAATTCTGTTTCAAGTGTATTTTCCTTCCAAGAGTTTATTCCTCTCAAAGTGAGTACTTTTTTATTGTTTTTTACACTGATACGCACAGTTAAAAAATTTTTACAGGGCTTTATTTATTCAATTGATTATCCCCAGGGGATTTGTTTCCACCTGCACGATACGCTGCACTTTAACTTTTTCTACTCTTCGGTACTTACATTATTTTATTTTCAGCGTTAAATAGAAACATTTTTAAAAATCGTTTTTCGCTTTCCTTTGCGAACCTTATCAAAGCCTTCATTATATGCAAAATTATAATTTTCTTTGTCTGCAAAGTTCGTTTTTACAGAGGGTCACAAGCTCTTCTTCAGTATCTCTTCCTATCTCTTCCTTTTCTTTTCCGCTGGACTCGACACGGGGGTGTCGGGCAAAGGTCTGGTACCGGACTAGAAACACCCCTGCTCGGTTGGGCTTTGCCCCTGAGGATTCTCAACCATGCGAGCCTTGGTGTCGATGTTCCTGTCTTTTTCCACCCGGGTGATGTCATATCTTTTTCTTATTCTTTCTTCTCTTGATTTCGATACCCTCTCAATGGTTACCTAATACATAATACAATTTTACAAAGCCATTAGTCATTCAGGCTTAGATAGCACGCAGGCTCAAATTTTAGACTGTGCAAGCTCTTGTCTGCCGCTGCGCTTTTGACAGGACCAGATGGCTGTTGGCCCAGCAGCCTAGTGCCCAATTTAGGGTCCCTCGCTCAGGGTTACAAGTTACCCCCTTTTATTGCTTGCTTCAGGAATTTTTGTTTACTTCTCCTATATCCTTTCAAATTATACAACAAATTATACAAAAATTTTTTTGAATTTTTCAACCTCAAGTTATTTTGAATAAATTAAGATTTTTTTTTCCAGCCTGAAATTCATTTAAATATGATTAACACAAATTAAATTTTTTCCAGCCCGAAATTCATTTAAATATGATTAACACAAATAAAAACAAATTATCTCTAGCATTTAATTCGGCTACAGCACACAATTGAATGAATGAATGAAAAAGAAAAGAGAGGCCAAGATTAATCCAAAAAAGAAGGAATTTACTTACTCTGTTAAATGGAGATGCTTTGTACCCACCATCCACCTGGCCACATGACATCCAACAATTATTTTGGAAGAAACCCATTGGAGATACCGACACATTTAAGCTGATGCTGTTCTTCCTGGGTTAAAGCTGTTCAAAGTACCTGATAACAGAATGGATTCTTACATCTCAGCACTGGACCACACTGCAAAAAGGAATATTAATAACAGCTTAGACTCTAAAGATAACATTTGGTTCTATTATGATGTTCATCATGCCACTTGGCTATTTCTCAATGGAGAATTCAAATACCAATAATCTATAAATTTTTAATCATATAGACCCCATATTTTTGAGAACAAAAATGCCATTAATCTGTTAATTTCGATTCACATAGATCATATTTTTATAGAACGAAAAATACTGTATATTTTTTTCCTTTTCAATAACAAGGGAGTATTCAGTTTTTCAAATACTATTTGTAATTTTCATACAATGTTTTTATTGCATTAAATCATTTAAACTTACATTTTTGGGTCTCTGAATTTTAATTATATTTTTTAATGTTTTAAACAGATACCCCTTGGGTAAAATTTTGAGTTTCATTCATATACACATCAAATTTTCTAAGTCTAAAAAATTTTTTTCCCCCTCCTCCTAACTTTAATCCCTAACTTTAAATACTAATTTTAACCTCCCCCTTTCTCCTCTAACCACTCCATGCTAATCTCTCTTTTATATTATTATTATTATCATTATTGTTGCACTGCCTTGTGGTTGACGTGGCTGCTTTGCAGTTTGTTGGTCCCTCAACGTGAGTGTATTCTTTAACATCTAACAATTTTTGATTTACTTTTATTTTTTATTACTTTCGATTTTCCACTTACAACCATTCCCGTGCATACACCTGCCCCCTGATATAATACCCACTGTTTCAGTGGAGATTTGGGAACCCTTTTATTAGGCGATCCCATACTTTTACACCTGAAATGCCACAAAGGTTGCTAGATATATCTACTGCTATAAATGATTTTTTATACAAACTGTTGATGTTTCTCTTGTAACAAGTTTTCTGTTTCTTGAAATTCATTTAGTTGTTTTCTAGTTATTGCCAATTCGTCTTCCTTTAATTTCAACTGATCTTGCAGCTCAGAGACTTCTTGCCGTTTTCCTTTCAATTGTTCCTCTTGTTCTTGAATTTCATTCAGTTGTTTTCTAATTGTTGCTAATTCGTCTTCCTTTATTTTCAACTGATTTTGTAGTTCAGTGACTTTTTGTTTTTTTTCTTTCAACAGGTCATCTTGTTCTTGAAATTCATCTAGTTGTTTTCTAGTTGTTGCCAATTCGTCTTCCTTTCTTTTCAACTGATCTTGCAGATCAGTGACTTGTTGCTGTTTCTCTTGTAACAGGTTTTCCAGTTCTTGAAATTCATCCTGTTGTTTTCTAGTTGTTGCCACTTCGTCTTCCTTTATTTTCAACTGATCTTGCAGATCAGTGACTTGTTGCTGTTTCTCTTGTAACAGGTTTTCCAGTTCTTGAAATTCATTCTGTTGTTTTCTAGTTGTTGCCAATTCGTCCTCCTTTATTTTCAACTGATCTTGCAGCTCAGAGACTTGTTGCCGTTCCACTTTAAATTGTTCTTCTTGTTCTTGTATTTCATTCAGTTGTTTTGTAGTTGTTGCCAACTCGACTTCCTTTATTTTCAATTGATCTTGCAGCTGAGAGACTTGCTGCCGTTTCATTTTAAATTGTTCTTCTTGTTCTTGTATTTCATTCAGTTGTTTTGAAGTTGTTGCCAATTCGTCTTTCTTTATTTTCAACTGATCTTGCAGATCAGTGACTTGTTGCTGTTTCTCTTGTAACAGGTTTTCCAGTTCTTGAAATTCATTCTGTTGTTTTCTAGTTGTTGCCAATTCGTCCTCCTTTATTTTCAACTGATCTTGCAGTTCAGAGCCTCTTTCCCGTTCCTTTTCAAATTGTTCTTCTTTTTCCTGAATTTCATTCAGTTGTTTTCTAGTTATTGACAGTTCGTCTTCCTTTATTTTCAACTGATCTTGCAGCTCAGAGACTTGTTGCCGTTCCTTTTTAAATTGTTCTTCTTGTTCTTGTATTTCATTCAGTTGTGCTCTAGTCGTTGCCAATTCGTCTTCCTTTATTTTCAACTGATCTTGCATTTCAGAGACTTGTTGCCGTTTTTCTGTCAATTGTTCTTCTTGTTCTTGAATTTCATTCAGTTGCTTTCTAATTGTTGCCAAGTCGTCTTCCTTTATTTTCAACTGATTTTGCAGCTCAGTGACTTGTTGGTTTTTGTCTTGTAAAAGGTATTCCTGTTCTTGAAATCCATTTAGTTGTTTTCTAGTTGTTGCCAATTCTTCGTCGTTTATTTTCAACTGATTTTGCAGTTTAGTTACTCGTTGTTGTTCACCTATCAAATGATCTCTAGTTGTTTTCAATGTTTCTTCGTTTGCACTCAACTGATGTTGCAGTGCAATGAGTCGTGTTTGTTTCTCTCGCAATACTTCTTCTTGTCCGTGAAACTTTTCTCTAACTATTGTCAGTTCCTGTTCGTATGTTCTCAACTGATCTTGCAATTCACTGGCTCGTTCTCGTTCCTCTCGCAGCAGTTCTTCTTGTCCCTGAATATTATTCATTTGTTCTCTAGTTATTGCCAGTTGTTGTTCGTATGTTCTTAAGTATTCTTGTAGTTCACTGACTCGTTTTTGTTCGTCTTTAAATCGATCTTCCTTTACTTGGAATTCCTTCAATTCCTCTCTTATTGTTGTCACTTCTCGTTCACTTGCTTCCAGTTTGCGCCGCGGCTCATCTATCAACTGTCGTTGCTCACTTAACAGTGTTTCTTTTCCTTGAAATTCGTTTAATTGCTCTCTCATTCTCAACTCGTGTTCGTTTGCTTCGAATTGATTTTGCAGTTCATTCTCAAGCTGTTGTTGCTCTCTTAACAGCCGTTCTTCTTCTTCTTCTTCTTCTTCTTCTTCTTCTTCTTCTTCTTCTTCTTCTTCTTCTTCTTCTTCTTCTTCTTCTTCTTCTACCTCATCAATTTGTTTTTCTTCTTTTTTTTCAGGTCTGTTCGCGTCTTCTTTCATTGTTTTACATTCTTGACTGCATGTTGTCAAATAAATTTGCAAAACAGTAACATATCTCTGATAGTCCGTATGGCAAGCCAAGCATGACAAAAGTGGGTTGAGTTGAAAATCACCTATCGAGTCTCAGTGATCGATGTGTGAGAATGAGAAATCACTGTGCGAGATTGGAAAATCACTACGTGAGATTAGAAAATCACTGTATGAGAAATTAAAATTGCTATACGAGAATAAAAAGATGTCATGCGAGATCATAAGTACCAATCGAGAATGAAAAACTGCCATGCGAGATTGAAATTAACTGTTGAGAATGAAAAATCGTTGTGTGAGAAAAAGAAATCACCATTCGAGATTATCGATTGGTTTTTTCTGAGCCGGTGATGCAAAACCAGTCAGCGGAGAGTATTTTGGCGGTCAGTATAAAACATGGACTGCGGACTACGGACTACGGACTACGGACTACGGACTACGGACTGGGTATAAAACACGAAGAAAGCTTCTACATTGAATAAATTCTCGCACGAACGTTTCAGTCATAAATAGAAGCTATCTGTATAAATTATAGAAGTCTCATTTCCCGAAAGTTCCCGCTCATACAGGTTTAACCATGCTCAAGAGAAAATGATAGGATTTTCTCTTGCCATACTCGATTGCCGAAAAAGAAATAGAAGACACTGAAAGTCACAAAATTGACGAGCTGTATGAATTTTCGAATGATTGAAGCCATGATTAAATGTTTTGAAAGATCAACAGTCGAGAGAATTGAGGAGAATTCGAACGACACGTCCCGCTGTTCATTTGTTCGATCATGTATTAAATAAACACACATACATACGGCCACGGCGAAATGAGGAACAAAAAGTTGATAAATAGAAGAAACGACATTACACAAGGATAGCAGCTCTGCACGCTTAATATCGCCTTGGAAAAGGAAGGGGAAAAAACGAAAAATAAATTTCTTACAACACAGGGAATTCGTATTTGGTCACCCACCCAAGTACTATCCCCGCCGAACGGGGCTTAACTTTG
>JAHPZR010021848.1:0-13722 GCA_019787425.1 Platygyra sinensis
GAAGAAGCATGGACTGCTCGTTTCATGAGAACCGTCCGTTCTGGAACTGTGGAAAGTTTTTGTATTCCTACCCAGAAACAATTTTTCAAAATGTAACGGTATGAAACTGCTTGTTGAAAGACAAACATTCTCCTTTTTTCCATGAAGCGTGAAATGCCTGTTTTATTTTTTGTGAATTGTGAAAGGACTGTTTCATTTTCCGTGAAACATGATCTAGACCCCCCCCCCCCCCCCCCTTTACCACCCTCGAAGTTGCTGGGGATTGGCCAAATTTGTTAGTTTTAAAATGGAGGGTTCATGATGTCAAAAACCTTGATGTAACGAATTACAGGGAAAACAACCAAACTGTTCATTTTTTCGAGCTCATTGTTATAATGATTGATTTGTAACACAGGTGACTTCTGTCATGCAATTCAATACAATTTTCATCACCCAGAAGTGCCACATTTTGAGATGTAATTCATTAAGCATGGTGGTTTTCAGTATCAATTATTTCACTTTTGAGCAGACGTGCAGCTTTTGTTTACTGTACAAAACAATGACACTGTCTACAGATTATACAGAAAATTGTCTCTGTAAACAAAGAAACGGGCTCTATCAAACATTTCCAGATTTCAAAGATTTAAACATTTTTGCTTCAATATCTGTACCTTTGCCAAAAGCATTTATAGTCCAAACAGAACTATTATATCAATGATAATCAAGAGTTTCTTCAGTTTCTCAACTTGCGAGTTGCATTCTGTGCATAATAAAACTTTAACAAAAAATGGTGGATGCTCAAAAACAGAAACCTGAGCAGCAGTTTATGTTTAATGAAAGAATTCTTTCAATGTAGATGCCTCTGTCTTTTGGCTTGCCTCCTCAAAATTGTGTCCTCCACTGACCTGAGGGACTGGAGGAATTCTCACTCTTTTGCACCTGGCTTACCATCGGGATAAAAGGATTCGTTGACTGTTGATCTGTTCAGGATTTATCCTCTGTTGTGTGTTGGCATTGTAATTCACTGTCATATCAAGGTAGATTTTACGTCTGGGCTTCCGGACTATGCTCGTTATATAGAAGAATTCATTATATCAAGGTTCGTTATATCGTCTATTATATCGTTATATCGTCTATTATATCGTCTATTTCATACATTTTACTGTAACGTTGCCCAGGACATAGAATATCCTTTGTTATATCGAGGACATCATTACACGGAGGTGTCGTTAAATCAAGGTTCCACTGTAGACGCATTGGCTGAGGTACAGGTGAAATGATCAGTGATCTTGATAGATCACTTGGGTCCCGACATTTTCTCAACATTGTGAATGAAATGACATGTTTTGCATTGTGCACATGCCCATTTAAAAGTTCCGGGTTGATCACTTGTTTGGAATTCGCTTCTGACTAAAAAGTTACCTAATATGTTTTTTGTCACGTTTGAATGAAATTAATGGAGGTTGCATGCATGGACGGAGGGCTAATGCTTAACAAATGTCAGCTTCTGAATCTCTTTACAGTGGCCAATTCACATTATCAACCCAGTTGATAAAACCACATTATCTCCAATAGGCTGTTGTACATGTACATTATTCTTTTAATCTCCCACTAAAATGCTCCACCTTACATGTAATGCTCCATTTTTTTCCACTAAAATGCTCGGTTTCCCCCAAAATAGTCACTAAAATGCTGAATTCATGCTCATATATAGGGTTTTTAAAGTTTCAGAATTTTAACGTTCCTACACAATTAACAAACAGTTCAGAGTGCTTAACAAAAACGTATACTTAGTATGACAAGTTCAGAACAACAACATAATTATGTAAAAGTTTTAATACATCAGAACCTTAATTGTCTAAACGATCCGTGTTGTTCTGTATAATGCTTTGTCCCTTTCAATTATTTAATTTTAATAGCTATTTTTTTTTTGGGTTTTTTACTCACATATACTCCTCTTCTTCACATGTAAATCTAACCAGAGCTTTATATTCATTAGTTTTTTTTTATAAGTTCGGTATAACCTCCACCCACTTATATTGTCCTGTTGGTAGCAGCCCAACTCGAAAGCTCTGCTCCTTTGGCTGCTACACACTCTTCCCTTTGTATGTTTAGCTCAACCCTGCAAAATTTTGACCGAGATCTTGGCGAGAATTCTCGCCGAGATCTCGCCGAGAATCTCGGCGAGTTTTTGGCCGGCGAGATTGTCGAGATCTCGCCGAGATCTCGCGAGATCTCGGCGAGATCTCACAATCTCGTCGAGATTCTCGCCAGATCTTGGCTAGATCTCAAAATCTCGGCGGCCAAAAACTCGCCGAGATTCTCGCCGGAGATCTCGGCGAGATCTCAAAATCTCGGCGGCCAAAAACTCACCGAGAATCTCGCCGAGATCTCAAAATCTCCTCGACGATTCTCGCCGAGATCTTGGCGAGATCTCAGGATCTCTGCGGCCAAAAAACTCCCCGAGATATCAAAATCTCGGCGGCCAAAGACTCACCGAGTTATCTCGGCAAGATTTCAAGTAAGATCTCGGCGAGATCTCAAAGTCTCGGCGGTCAAAAACTTGCTAAGAATCTCGGCGAGACTCGCCGAGATATCAAAATCTTGGAGGCCAAAACATCTCACCGAGAAAACTGAGAAGATATTTTAAAATGTCAACTCTCAGATCCAGGTAAGGTAATCATAAATTCGTTGAGTGAGGTAGTTTCTAGCAGACAAAACAAACACACTGAAATACGACTCCAGACTACATGTCAAAAACAAGCAGATTTATTGACAGATAAGAGGGTCCGTCACGTACAGTTCAAAAAAACTTAACAGTTTCAGACACGTCCACCTTCAGTTGACATTTAGCTACCCTATAATGAGAGGAAAATCGTTTCTGCTGAAACTAACAAATAGAGGAGAACTAACCTTTATCCTCGGGTCGACTACGTCCTTTACCTCGAGTGAACAAGAATAATTAACCTCAGATGTACTACATCTGTCAGCCCAAAGAGGCGAAGAAAATTCGTTTAGCTTGACTACAAACTTCATCCCAAAGCGAATGTCATGAAAAGGTTCATCTTCATCAACTGCTCAAGTTTTGCACTTTGCTCAAAATTGTTCCGTGTACACAGGACTTCAATCGTCGCAGGTCGTGAAAAAACAGTTTGTACAAGATGTTTTACAAATCCTCTTGAGATTGCTCACATTCGCGATGAAAACGTAAGAAATTAGTTAAACCGTATTTCCTTTTCTTGAACAAAGCAGTCTCATTTCATCGTATCAAGTCCTTGCACTTTCAAAAACCATCCAGCAAAAAAATTTCCCACGGCAAGAACTGAAACCAACTCTCCTGTCGAGGGATTGCGTGTACTTTACCCCACGTGACTTAAGACATCCAATCACAGTGCTAGTTAACGATCTTGGCGGGAAGTCTTCCCGCGTCTAGTCTATCTGCCGCCGGTGCTGCTCAAGAAGAGTGAAAAAAAACAAAAACAAAATCTACTCTACAAAGCCGAATTTGAAAAGTATTTTTTTTAGACAATTGATGGTCATTGAGTAGCTCAATGGTACGTCTGCTCCAACGTCTAAAAGAAAGAACAAAATTTCAATACGAGAAACAAAACTCTTATCTAAAAAGCGATCAGCACGCGTCTCTACACTCTTGCCTCAGTGTGGGTGAAAGTGGTGGATATTTACTCCACCTCGGTGAATATTATTGTTAATTATTTACTTTGCAGCCTTCCGTGACTATGTACTGAATAGAAAATGTCTGTCATTAGTCAGGCTATCAGCTACGAACACGCAAATTTGAGTGAAATAAGCGAATGCCAGGAGTTGGGAATAAATTAGCGTAACCAAGGTGTCAGTGATATCTGCCGTTTTTCGAGCGTCACGACAGATGTGAAATGGTTCTCTTTGGAGCAGATGAAGTCAATGATTAAAACAAACGGTAAAATTTTCTGATGGAAACCCGAGTACAAGTTTTTTCCGGGTATGTTGTGCATCGAAAGTTTATTGCAATAAAGTTATTGTAACGCTACAAAACGCATTCTATTTAAAAAAATTTTGTGGCTAGTGCTACCGTATTTGGCACGTAGCGATTTAGTCAGCCCATATAATCCCAGTATACCAGGGCCATTGAAACAACATTCAACTACAGTATTACAAAGAAAGCAACAATAAGCTAGCTCATAAATACTAATGAGCATACGCATATACTTTGTATACGGCGTATGGCCATACGCGTATACGCGCAATGGCATACGCGTATACGCGTATCAGCATATGAGCATTCGCGTATACGGTATGAGCATTCGCGTATTTCGCGCATGTTTTGGTTCGCTTATTTTCTGAGCGGTACTGTAATTAGTATTTTTATGATAACTGCCGAATTCCCGCGCGCATCATTGGTTTAATTTTCATTGTCAATATGCGGACAGACACATGAATTTGAAATTCATGCTACTCGCCAGCGAGCAAGAGTGCGCAAGTCGACAATTTGTTATGGTAAAAAAACAAATTGATGTCAGTTTTTAATGCGTCTGTCCTGTATTGACATGAATTTCGTCATACATTGTCAAAGTAGTCTGCAGATCGACTCGGCTATCGCCTCGTGAATCCACAGCTACTTTGACAATGTTGTGATGAAATTCATGATCAATAATAGGACAGACGCATAAAAAACTGACGTCAATTTGTTAAATACCACACAAGTGAATAGTGCTTTTCGCGCGCGCTGATTGGCTAGCTCAGACATGATTAGCCAAGTAACTATTACACGGTGGCATCATAAATACTTCGATGAAACATTGTTTTTGCCAGATGGAGAATCCATTTCATGGTTGAAAATCACCGACTTTATGCTAAATAAACAAGAGGCGCCATCAAAAATTTTCACTACACTATCTTTACCGACAATAAGGCAAGCGACTCTCAAAAAGAAGTTCGATACCTGTTCGCGGCGCATCATACAAACTTCAATGAAACATCGTTTTCTGTGGATTAGACGATCATTTCACCGTTTTCAAGAAAAACTCATCAGCGTTCGAACGGCTCAAGCTATCCGTTCGAGAAAAATTCATCAGCGCGTTCGAACGGCTCGAGCTCTCCCGTTCGAAATAATCATATCAGCCGTTCGAACTGGCTCGAGCTTTTCCGTTCAAGAAAGAAACTTTCGGCCGTTCGAATGGCTCTACCACAAAAAAACAAAAACAATACTTTTTCCTTTGGAAGCAGTGTTACATTTCACGAACAGTCCGTCCACGTTTTCTGTCCTTTGTTTACCTTCGCTTAATACAAGCTACCATTCCTGTCGACAAGCTTTTCCTCGCGAAAAAAATTAAAAACACACGGCTCGTCCAAAAATCATGTGTTTTCACTCCCTAAAAAAATTCCATTGCGGAGCATCTAATATAAATTTATATTCGTTTTGAAAGGTCCAAAAAGAGATATGACGTTTCCCGGCTATTGTTTTTCGCTTGTGGGTGCAACATAACGCTCCGAGTTACCAAGTCACGGACCGAACCCACCGCGTTTACACATACATGTCCTATCTTCAAAACTCTGCCTTCCGAACGCCAAAATAGCCGAAACTTTGAATGGGAACATCTTTTTCGTACTCTTTCTGAGGTGTACTTAGGGGCGAAAAAAATGACCTCTGACAGCTACACAAAGAGAACGAAACAAAAACCCACAGGCAGACTGCATAACGTAGTCAATAATTTATTCACCGCGTGTGGAATCGAGAATGTCTCAAAATAACTTTACAGATTGGAGACAGAGATAACAAGCCCTTTAACAAGGGTCGAGCAGTTTTAGGGCAACAGTACAGTTTCGTCCCCGGCTTTGTTTCTGAATTAGAAACGGGTTTTGCTTGTGTTCTTCTTTTGTTCGTGACGTGGAGGAAGATTTCACTGTTTACAATTATCATTGATTACCCATGTGTCCACGGCCGTCCCAGACCCCGCGGTGTGGGTTCGCGGCGTGAAATGAGCTTGTTTGTGAAAATGGGCTTTTCTGTTCCGGCATGTACACACAGGATTAGATTTTTAATTTAAGAACCTCGCTTCTGTAGGCCGAACTTTTCAAGCTTCCTTGATTGACCGTATGGGTTAGCTCAGCTTGCAGAGGGCTTTTTTCTTCCTTCAAACGGTTTTCAAACAGCTTCTAAACTGAAATTCCGTTTCGAAAACGGAAAGCCAAGTACAGCGGCGTTTTTGCGTGAAAGGTCATTAGCCGTTCACATATGTCCTTACGCCCCTTATCCGGTCGGAAAACCATTTCGCTTTCGAGTATAGTTGCTGCGATCTTAAAGCAATAAAAAGATCGTGACGGCGGGGCGGCTTTTTCCGCTGTGACACTATCTACACGGCCTTGACATAGACTTTATCGGATTGTGGTCTCCCGTGAACCTTCGCGGGAAAATGAAATGTTACTGCTTAGCGACGATATTCTTTTGCTAAACAGGGAGAAAACCCAAGCAGTCGTTGCAAGGTAGGCAGTGATTGTTACTCGACCGGTGGCTAACTCGGGTTGACAATCTTTCAAGCGAACTAAGATTGGAAATTCGATAGCCTTCATAAATGAAGATGGTTGTTTACAATATGCAAATTTGGCTGTAATCGAACGGCTTCTCCGCTTTTTTGTTGAGTTTTCCTAACAAAAGCTAGTGCATTGTTTTTTTGTCCAACAATACTTCATCAAAAGAAACAGTTAGAGGTGAATAACACAAGGACTACCTATACGCGTATTTGTATACGCGTATACGGTAGTGTCATACGCGTATTACGCGTATTTCATATAGACGCGTATGCCGCTTATAGACTGCGTAGGGCGAAGTTCGCTTTATTTCTGAGCGGTACTGTATGCATGCCACTTCGTGTGAATCGTCTAAGCCGCTCGTATGTTGATAAACTCAAAAAATAAAGGCTCGACTTCGAACTAAATATATGCTACAAAATCCAGGCTTGATATCCACTGATATCTTTTAATCAGCCATAGGTAAATTAATTTGATCGATCGACAAAACGATCACAGATTCAGCGCAGCCATGAGTTTATAGTTACTGACAATCGACGTCGATCTCGCAACAATCCGAAGTGAAGCAAGTAAACTTTTGCCAATAATTCTCAAACCTCTAACTTCTTAGATCTACTGCCATTCAAAAACGGCGAATAAAAGCCAACTCTAGCTTATACTTACCGATTTCAGCGCACTTTGCAGCCAAATTGAAAGCCACAGCATTGCAAAGTAATCATATTTTGGGCTATTGCAAGTCACGTGATACCTTAACCCTTCCTCCTTTCCAGGTCCTCTCGGTGCAGCGCGTTTTTTTCCAACAATCGAAACAAACAAGATTTCTCATCAATTTCAGTCAAAATCAAACAGTTCAGAATAGTAGCCTATTTGTGATAGGCTACTATTTGTAATTGATAACTTGTGGCATCCAATATCGCTGTGACTGGCTATTTTTTTGGTTATGAAACCAATTGAAAGGCTGACCGAACGGCTAAAAATGTTAAGTTAATGCCCAATATTTCGGTTAGCCAAGAGTAACCTTCCTCAGGGGCTACACGAAGGCTAGGTAAATATGGATAAAACGGTTACAAAATTTAAATGATACTAAAGGAAATATACGTGAAATGATAGGTTGACAAAAATAGAGAAAATTTTGAACTTGTACCAAAACGGATTTATATAGAAAAACAAAAAATAAATAGATCAAAATTTCGTCCACGCCTGTTTAATCCAAAGGGTTCCAGGGTCTTAACCTTTGGAGATTAAAAATGCTTCTCTTCTCTTCTATTTTTTTGTTGTTGTTGTTCTTGTGTCTTGCACAACACGAAACACGTTATCCAGCATGTAAGTTATCATTTTGCTGCCAGGGACCAAACTTTATTTATTAACATTTGTATGACGGGCTTCACGGCCAATCCCTAAGAGATACCAATTCTAAAACAACACAATATTTCCTCTCATTTTTTCAGGTCTATGACCGAAACATGAGATACAACAAAGGCTCTCACTATGGACATTTTGCGGTCTACGAGTAGGTCCCCCTTTAGCAAAAATAAAAAATATATATATCGTTCGTCGGTCTACCTTTCACGACCTTCACGGCTTTTTTGTTAGTTTTGCTATCACTCGAGGAAGACATCATTCGTGATCTGTACCCGACATTTGAGCCAATTAATTCATCTAGACATCTCCCGAGGTGGTTGACGACAGATGACAATGACAAGCCGTCAAGATAAGCAATTCTATTGGATGCGGTTAATTAGATAGGAAATTCAAACCGAAAACTCACTCGTCCGTGAAACTCTTGAGCTAAGACCCTCTATTCGCGTGCTTCTCGAACCCCGGAAACTCGCGTGGCCCTTTTTTTTAATTTTCTCGCGGCTTTCTTTCGAGTCTCGCTAAACGGACTAAGCGAAAGAGGGACTACTCGTGGTCTATTTTCAAGTTTAACTCTTAAAGTTACGACCAGCACAACCTCGTTCCCAGGTTATTCATCTTACCGCCCCCGGAGCGAGCAAGGAGGGATGTAGTGGACAGTCAGATGAGAGACCCTGGGAACGAGGTTGCGAAGTGCACTCCTCCTTTTTATGTGAGAGTTCCATCATGGTCTCTTGCTTTCACTCTATCGCAGGCTTATATGCCGGGATTCAGGCTTTTGAAAGAAAACGGCGGGACAAGATTCAAGAATACAACTACACCGCCTTGGACATGGCATTTACTTATTTTTCTAAGCGGGAATTAGGAAAACGCGCCTTTAAGACTTTGAAGACCCTAGATTCAAGAGTTCCGTCAGGAGACGAAACTAAGGGACGGACCATTAGAAAAGTGATGGGAAGGAGTGGGGGGAAAATTCATGCCAGGGAGGGTGAGTCTAAAGAAACTGAAAATGTGCAAAGACGGGAAGTGAAGGGAAAAAAACATTCCTGCAGAGTGAATTGCACAGTGGATCTTACAGCCACTTGATTTATACTACAGTTTTAATATCTTGGTCCTTTTAGAACCCCCATTCACCTGGGTTTTCTCTACAGTTAGAAAAAAGGGACAACTTCCCCTTAAAGGCTAATACGCTTTGGACATCTTGGACACTGGTAGCCAAATACCCTGCAGCATATAAACCCTTAACTATGGCTTAAAAGTGATAAAAATATGAACGTGTGCTATAAATAGCGATCTTACGTGGTTCGTTTGTAATTAAGCCATCACATACCGTGTTTTGAAAGCCTATACATCTGGGAGTGATTTCACAACTGACATGTATAAATGACGATTTTGGACACAGAAGTGCACATACATCTATGGCAAATTGTAACACTTCCACCAAGATCAGACCAAACCCCGTTGTCAAAGACAATCATGGAGGTGTTAACACCACTGATGTATTTGGTATATGGGCTGTATCAATCTATTTTAGGTTTTGACAAAGCAAACGGCACATTATGATTTAATTCCAATTCAGACATTAAATTTGGCGCCTGAAAATCGTGGAAAACGCACCAAAGACAAAATGACGGAAGTTTCCAACCTTAGAGCAAATATATCAAAATTCGCTCAAATCTCGTTTAAACTCTCCAGGATGACCCAAAATGACAACATTGAATGTTCAAGAGTCTTCAGTCGGTAAATAGCCTTACATTGAACGACCTAAATGTCATCTCGTAATTTCCATACAAACTCTTTAAATTCAGTCAATTACTGTTCTCCATACAAACTCTTATGTTATGCTTGGGTGACCTGTGCTCCAAGTTTGAAAAGATGGAGGGATTTTTGTCGATCGTCTAAACGAAAAAGCTAACGGCGAACTTTGTATGCTTTCTAAATATTCCCGCTAAGCAGCAACATTTTAACCTTACTAATGGAAAGCTGGTGTATTGTTTTCATGGGGAATCAATATTTCTTTCGTACAAAATTACTGAAGACAGTTTCCGAACCCTTTGTTTTCCCGCGGTACACAAGAAATTTTCTGTGCGAAGAGAGATTTTATCCCAAAACCACGCGCTCTTTACGTTTTGCATAAAGAGCCTCTCAGCAAGCAGGGGAGAATTGTTTTCTTAACAGTGAAATTTCGAAAACGATTTCATCCTGGCGTTCCTTATTAGAGTGGGCTGCTGTTTCCAACCACTGCAGACCATTGCAGCTTGCATTATAACCTGAGCCTGCAAGTATAGCTACTGGGGATGCGCAGAAAGCTGCGCAGTATGTTTTTTCCGCTCTGAACACTCATATATATAATATTCTTCATCTCCCGCCTGACACACACTGACATTTCTCAAGCATCACCACACAATACAGGAAAAACAGAAAAAGAAATGGAGCGCGTGTGAATACAAAACTCGAAAAATGACTGAATCATCCATAGGTAAATTAATTTGATCGATCGCCCCCCCCCAAAACGATCACAGATTAAGCGCAGCCATGAGTTTAGTTACTGACAATCGACGTCGATCTCGCAACAATCCGAAGTGAAGCAAGTAAACTTTTGCCAATAATTCTCAAACCTCTAACTTCTTAGATCTACTGCCATTCAAAAACGGCGAATAAAAGCCAACTCTAGCTTATACTTACCGATTTCAGCGCACTTTGCAGCCAAATTGAAAGCCACAGCATTGCAAAGTAATCATATTTTGGGCTATTGCAAGTCACGTGATACCTTAACCCTTCCTCCTTTCCAGGTCCTCTCGGTGCAGCGCGTTTTTTTCCAACAATCGAAACAAACAAGATTTCTCATCAATTTCAGTCAAAATCAAACAGTTCAGAATAGTAGCCTATTTGTGATAGGCTACTATTTGTAATTGATAACTTGTGGCATCCAATATCGCTGTGACTGGCTATTTTTTTGGTTATGAAACCAATTGAAAGGCTGACCGAACGGCTAAAAATGTTAAGTTAATGCCCAATATTTCGGTTAGCCAAGAGTAACCTTCCTCAGGGGCTACACGAAGGCTAGGTAAATATGGATAAAACGGTTACAAAATTTAAATGATACTAAAGGAAATATACGTGAAATGATAGGTTGACAAAAATAGAGAAAATTTTGAACTTGTACCAAAACGGATTTATATAGAAAAACAAAAAATAAATAGATCAAATTTCGTCACGCCTGTTTATCCAAAGGGTTCAAGGGTCCTTACCTTTGGAGATTAAAAATGCTTCTCTTCTCTTCTATTTTTTTGTTGTTGTTGTTCTTGTGTCTTGCATAACACGAAACACGTTATCCAGCATGTAAGTTATCATTTTGCTGCCAGGGACCAAACTTTATTTATTAACATTTGTATGACGTGGGCTTCACGGCCAATCCCTAAGAGATACCAATTCTAAAACAACACAATATTTCCTCTCATTTTTTCAGGTCTATGACCGAAACATGAGATACAACAAAGGCTCTCACTATGGACATTTTGCGGTCTACGAGTAGGTCCCCCTTTAGCAAAAATAAAAAATATATATATCGTTCGTCGGTCTACCTTTCACGACCTTCACGGCTTTTTTGTTAGTTTTGCTATCACTCGAGGAAGACATCATTCGTGATCTGTACCCGACATTTGAGCCAATTAATTCATCTAGACATCTCCCGAGGTGGTTGACGACAGATGACAATGACAAGCCGTCAAGATAAGCAATTCTATTGGATGCGGTTAATTAGATAGGAAATTCAAACCGAAAACTCACTCGTCCGTGAAACTCTTGAGCTAAGACCCTCTATTCGCGTGCTTCTCGAACCCCGGAAACTCGCGTGGCCCTTTTTTTTAATTTTCTCGCGGCTTTCTTTCGAGTCTCGCTAAACGGACTAAGCGAAAGAGGGACTACTCGTGGTCTATTTTCAAGTTTAACTCTTAAAGTTACGACCAGCACAACCTCGTTCCCAGGTTATTCATCTTACCGCCCCCGGAGCGAGCAAGGAGGGATGTAGTGGACAGTCAGATGAGAGACCCTGGGAACGAGGTTGCGAAGTGCACTCCTCCTTTTTATGTGAGAGTTCCATCATGGTCTCTTGCTTTCACTCTATCGCAGGCTTATATGCCGGGATTCAGGCTTTTGAAAGAAAACGGCGGGACAAGATTCAAGAATACAACTACACCGCCTTGGACATGGCATTTACTTATTTTTCTAAGCGGGAATTAGGAAAACGCGCCTTTAAGACTTTGAAGACCCTAGATTCAAGAGTTCCGTCAGGAGACGAAACTAAGGGACGGACCATTAGAAAAGTGATGGGAAGGAGTGGGGGGAAAATTCATGCCAGGGAGGGTGAGTCTAAAGAAACTGAAAATGTGCAAAGACGGGAAGTGAAGGGAAAAAAAACATTCCTGCAGAGTGAATTGCACAGTGGATCTTACAGCCACTTGATTTATACTACAGTTTTAATATCTTGGTCCTTTTAGAACCCCCATTCACCTGGGTTTCTCTACAGTTAGAAAAAAGGGACAACTTCCCCTTAAAGGCTAATACGCTTTGGACATCTTGGACACTGGTAGCCAAATACCCTGCAGCATATAAACCCTTAACTATGGCTTAAAAGTGATAAAAATATGAACGTGTGCTATAAATAGCGATCTTACGTGGTTCGTTTGTAATTAAGCCATCACATACCGTGTTTTGAAAGCCTATACATCTGGGAGTGATTTCACAACTGACATGTATAAATGACGATTTTGGACACAGAAGTGCACATACATCTATGGCAAATTGTAACACTTCCACCAAGATCAGACCAAACCCCGTTGTCAAAGACAATCATGGAGGTGTTAACACCACTGATGTATTTGGTATATGGGCTGTATCAATCTATTTTAGGTTTTGACAAAGCAAACGGCACATTATGATTTAATTCCAATTCAGACATTAAATTTGGCGCCTGAAAATCGTGGAAAACGCACCAAAGACAAAATGACGGAAGTTTCCAACCTTAGAGCAAATATATCAAAATTCGCTCAAATCTCGTTTAAACTCTCCAGGATGACCCAAAATGACAACATTGAATGTTCAAGAGTCTTCAGTCGGTAAATAGCCTTACATTGAACGACCTAAATGTCATCTCGTAATTTCCATACAAACTCTTTAAATTCAGTCAATTACTGTTCTCCATACAAACTCTTATGTTATGCTTGGGTGACCTGTGCTCCAAGTTTGAAAAGATGGAGGGATTTTTGTCGATCGTCTAAACGAAAAAGCTAACGGCGAACTTTGTATGCTTTCTAAATATTCCCGCTAAGCAGCAACATTTTAACCTTACTAATGGAAAGCTGGTGTATTGTTTTCATGGGGAATCAATATTTCTTTCGTACAAAATTACTGAAGACAGTTTCCGAACCCTTTGTTTTCCCGCGGTACACAAGAAATTTTCTGTGCGAAGAGAGATTTTATCCCAAAACCACGCGCTCTTTACGTTTTGCATAAAGAGCCTCTCAGCAAGCAGGGGAGAATTGTTTTCTTAACAGTGAAATTTCGAAAACGATTTCATCCTGGCGTTCCTTATTAGAGTGGGCTGCTGTTTCCAACCACTGCAGACCATTGCAGCTTGCATTATAACCTGAGCCTGCAAGTATAGCTACTGGGGATGCGCAGAAAGCTGCGCAGTATGTTTTTTTCCGCTCTGAACACTCATATATATAATATTCTTCATCTCCCGCCTGACACACACTGACATTTCTCAAGCATCACCACACAATACAGGAAAAACAGAAAAAGAAATGGAGCGCGTGTGAATACAAAACTCGAAAAATGACTGAATGATTGAGGCAACTC
>JAHPZR010021850.1:0-10000 GCA_019787425.1 Platygyra sinensis
AGGGCATGTAGGGCTTGTAGGGCATGTAGGGTTTGTAGGGCATGTAGGGGTTGTAGGACATGTAGGGTTTGTAGGGCATGTAGGGTTTGTAGGGCATGTAGGGCATGTGGGGCTTGTAGGGCATGTAGGGTTTGTAGGGCATGTAGGGGTTGTAGGACATGTAGGGGTTGTAGGGCATGTAGGGCTTGTAGGGCATGTAGGGTTTGTAGGACATGTAGGGGTTGTAGGACATGTAGGGTTTGTAGGGCATGTAGGGTTTGTAGGGCATGTAGGGCATGTGGGGCTTGTAGGGCTTGTAGGGCATGTGGGGTTTGTAGGGCATGTAGGGCTTGTAGGGCATGTAGGGCTTGTAGGGCATGTAGGGTTTGTAGGGCATGTAAGGCTTATAGGGCATGTAGGGCTTGTAGGGCATGTAGGGCTTGTAGGGTATTTAGGGCATGTAGAGCATGTAGGGGTTGTAGGGCATGTAGGGCATGTAGGGCATGTGGGGCTTGTAGGGCATGTAGGGTTTGTAGGGCATGTAGGGCATGTGGGGCTTGTAGGGCATGTAGGGCATGTGGGGCTTGTAGGGCATGTAGGGCTTGTAGGGCATGTAGGGCTTGTAGGGCATGTAGGGTTTGTAGGGCATGTAAGGCTTATAGGGCATGTAGGGCTTGTAGGGCATGTAGGGCATGTAGGGTATTTAGGGCATGTAGAGCATGTAGGGGTTGTAGGGCATGTAGGGGATGTAGGGTTTGTAGGGCTGTAGGGCTTGTAGGGGTTGTAGGGCATGTAGGGGTTGTAGGGCATGTAGGGGTTGTAGGGGTTGTAGGACATGTAGGGGTTGTAGGGCTTGTAGGGCATGTAGGGGTTGTAGGGCATGTAGGGGTTGTAGGGTATGTAGGGCATGTAGGGTATGTAGGGCTGTAGGGTATGTAGGGTTTCTAGGGTATGTAGGGGTTGTAGGGCATATAGGGGTTGTAAGGTATGTAGGGCTTGTTGGGTATGTAGGGCTTGTAGGGCATGTAGGGGTTGTAGGGTATGTAGGGCTTGTAGGGCATGTAGGGGTTGTAGGGTATGTAGGACATGTAGGGGTTGTAGGGCTTGTAGGGTATGTAGGGGTTGTAGGGCATGTAGGACATGTAGGGGTTGTAGGGGATGTAGGGCTTGTAGGACATGTAGGGCATGTAGGGTATGTAGGGGTTGTAGGGCATGTAGGGCTTGTAGGACATGTGGGTTGTAGGACATGTGGGGCGCAGCTTCTTTTTGTTGTTTCAACTACTGCCTGCCATCAACACACGTGTTGGACTTTTCAACCTACATGTATTTGTGCATGATGGTAGAGTATGTATATGATGCTTTTAGCAACTGTAACTTGAAGTACTGCCAGCCATCTTGTAGGGCCCTACAAACAGCCCTACAGAAAAACGCTTGTCCTAAATCGTGCCACATATGTTTATTGACTATTATTATAAAGCAGTGTTGTACTTCTAGATGCTGAGCTTGCTAAAGAACATAGGGCATATTAACGTAGCCTATGTTCCTTCAGGGATTATGACTAAATGTACAATAGTGCAAACCTAATGACATTAATTAAAAACAGAACAAAGCTTGCATGCCTGTAAAAGACTAATTTAAAACGATGTCCTAAAATTTGTTAGAAAGATTGGCAACTGGTTACTATCAATTTCACTAACTATTTACAGTCCATCTTAAAGTCAATTAGTGACTTATTGTGAATATATAGTGAATTATTATTATTATTATTATTATTATTATTATTATTATTATTATTATTATTATTATTATTAACAAAAATAATAGTCTAATTATAATATGGTAAGAATGACAATAGAACAAAATCACTTCAAGGAGCCTAATTTTTCTTGTATATGTAGTTAATGAGACAACCTGTGAATTAAGTCTTCAATTTTCTGTAACCTGTTGCATCAAAAATGGTTGATTTCTTTCTCTGTATGTGTCTTCCATATGTTAATTTGTCTTTTTAGTGAGACAAACAGATGAGAGTGATGTGGACTTTAAGCCACTTGAAACACCATTTCAACTAGAGCACGACTATGGGGCTGTAAGGAATGAGATTAAAATCATAAAGGAGCAGCTTAAAATAACTTGGCTAGAAGTGAGCAAAAATGAGGCTGAGATGAGACCACTCAAGAAAGCTGCTGCTGTTGCAAAGGAGTTGTGAGATGCAGAAATTGAAGAACTGGAGACTCGTGGCATAATTATGTTCAAATGGTGTCACTACGGACAGTTGTGTGCTATTTTGCTCTGTTCACTTTTGCTATTTTCTTCATTAAAAGCAAGCCTTCTGCTGTTCAAACACGCTGTACGATATCGAGCAAAGCCAAGGTTTACATCAACCTTAATCTACTCTTCGTATTGGATCTACTGCTGAAAAAACGGAATTGGGTTCTAACATCAAGATCTTCGCTAATGTAATTCAGCTCGTGCTTCTCGTATCAGGCAATATCGAAATTGTCCTGGACTGATCAACAGATGTGGCTTGTGCTTGAAAGCTTTGAAGCAAAGACAAAGCCAGATGGCTTGCTGGCAGTGTCATTTGAAGTTTCACCTGAAACACTTCTGCTCTAATGATGTCAGAGTCATCCAATTCTTGGGTTTTTAGCAACAACACCCAAGATGGAGCTGACCCAGATCAAGAAGATGCTAAACAGTATGTCATCCCTGAATTAAGCGAATAAAAATCTTTGCATTGCCTACTGTGTCCTTCAGCTCCTTTGGGGTACAAGGCTGATCGATAACAAAAAAATCCACCTTCCACACCGCTGATACAAGAGCATTTTGTATCCTGTCTTAGCAAGCTTTGGGAGGTGTTACAAAATCATATTGTGGCATTCCACTGGGCTAGCATCAGCAAAGAGCTGAATGGCTTTTTCACCAAGGCCAGTATTACCTGACATGTTGCCCTGCTAGCATCCATTTTTACAAATTTCAAGATCAATGTTGGAATCCTCCCCTTCCCAACCCTTTTCTTTTCCCAGTGTAGCATTTCCGTTTGGTACTTGGGTGACTACTGGCATGATCATAAGCATATCTTGAAAAAGCTGCTAGTGTTCAGTAACATCGCTGACTGAACTTTTTGGTCAAACTGAGTTGCTGGTCAATGTTGTGGGTCTTTAAAATTCTAAGTAGAGAAATGCCAAATTTAAGCTACGTGCTAAATTCTACCACGAACTAAAACTAATCCCCTTACCTTCAATAAAGCCTTAGGTTGGCACAACTTGCTGAAGCTGTGCCCTGACAGCAGTTAATTTATGTGTAAGTTCTTGTTAACCCTCCACCATCGTGCCATGAATGGACTCTGGTTTGACCATGTGGTTTGCAGGAGAGGTTCCTCAGTATTTTGGCACTATTTTATGCTTTTTGTGACCCAACAAACAACATTGAAATCTATCTAAAAGGTACATTGTTTCACCTTAATGGCCACTTATTAATTTGTCAACTACTCATAAACTTGAATGCTGAACTAATTTTAAACGCCTTTTGAAAACAGTCTCTTTTTGTGCCTAGTGCTCGTAGAGCTCAAGGCACCATGTTATCGTGCATACGTGTGTGTCCGTAACACTTGCCGTTCGTGTAATATTTCATGAAGTGTCCCCCTTCACTTTTTGTGCCTAGTACACATGGAGGCCTAGTGCTCATAGAGCTCAAAGCACCATGTCATCGTGTATACGTTTGTGTCCATAACACGGGTTTTTGTGCCTAGTACTGGTAGAGCTCAAGGCACCATGTTATCGTGCACACATGTGTGTCCGTAACTCGGGTTTTTCTCGTATTCTTTGGCCAACAACTCAAGACCACTGTCGAGCAATGTTCGTTTGATTTTCTTATCCCGAGAAGACATGACGTAGATGGCAACTTTTTGCTACGATCGCTCCATGTGCTCACGTTGCGCGTTTCTTCAACGACGGTGGTAAGTTTCCCATGTTTTAAGATTTAACTCAACTGCAACGGGGCATTTTCGCGAGAAAAAAATTCATATCACAGCGCTGGTCAAAAAACCTTTTTTTAACTACAAACTCATTTCAGCAAATATGTAAGTTTATATTCGTTTGAAAGGTCGTTGAAATGACCTTTTTCGACCACAATAGTTTTTGCTTCTGAGTAAACAAAAATATCCGATTGCACCATCATGCCAAACGCTTCGCGATATATAACTTCTCCGTTAATTGGCTCCAAACATCGGCAAAAGTAAAATCTATTCCTTAACATTCCAGCTTCATCGTGTTAAAATTTCCGCGAAATCGAACAAAAACCAGCACTAATTAGAATTTTTTGTTACCCATCTGTCAACACTTCCGAGCAACCGAAAAACTTTGAATATTACACAACCCGATGTTTTGGTCAACACCCAGAATTATAACCTAGAAGCTGAAACATCTTTTTCGAACTATTCTTAAGTGATTTAGACGAAAAAATGATCTCGGCGGGCTACAAAAGACACAAAAATGAAAACAGAAGCAAGCTTATCTGATAAGCCGATAATTATTCAAAATTCCACCAAATAAACATTCCTCCGCGATGAGAAAGACATGATTATGAATTGTTACAGTTGATACTTATTTTACAATAAAGTTTCTTGTTGTTGTTGTTGTTGTATCATGTAGTCATTGCAGATGATACTAGTTTTCATATCACTAGGCACATGCAGTGAAAGACTGCCTATTTTTAGGCAATGCATTAGGGTTATACAGTCATTGTTATAAACATTATAGTTAATTGGTTAATAGCTAATAGTAGTTATAGTTTTTTTTTTCTTGTTGCATTTTTTTTTCTCGAAGATATTAGCTTTTCAGCTACACTATAAATTCGAGGTTAAATAAAGTCATGTATGTCTGTATGTATGTACATGTATGAACCATATGTTGAACATTTCATTGAAAGTTGATAGCCAAAATTGAGAACTTTCTCAAGTTCAATTTTGGCATTCTTCAAACTTAGTATTTTGCTGACAGTGCATGTACAAGATCATTGTTGACAATCTAACGTCAATGTTGATGGATAAAGTTGAACGTTGAACTGTCACTTTAAAAGTTGATGTTCAAAGTTTCAATGATTGTGCTACAAAGTACAAAGTTGAAGAGTGAAATACGATCTCGATGTTTGCCAAGTTAATTTTTAGGCTGATTTTTGTCAGGGATGGAACCACCATCGTCATCTACAGTGTCCTATTTTCTCTATAGTCTCAAATCCAGCAGCTCCATTAGTAGCAATAATGTCTAAGCTTTAAAGTAACCTTCTCTCACATGCCTCCCTCACCTCAAGAATCTTATAAAAAGTTTGGTTGCTGAGGGATGAGAATCTCCTCATCACAGTACTGTTAATATTCATTAATTATGGCAGCTCCAGTTTATGGTGGGCATGACATTAGGCATGGCCAGTTTCTCTCCCATTTCTATTTAATTACTCTTTTACCAAAAGCCACATGTTGATAGAAGTGGGGCCTGTTAACAAAACAGACAATGTGATAGATCCTGGACTTTTTTCCTGTGGGATTTCAGGTCCTTTTTCTTTTTAAAGTTTCCTGGCTTGTTTAATTTGCCAGCGCGTGAGAAGTTCATACTGTTCATGGTATCTCACAAGTTTTTCAGCAAAAAACCTATAGGCAAGCAGACTTGTTATTTGTTATTTGACACTTTTAGCAGGGCATCTCTATATGCTGTCATCAGTACAGATAGTTCTTTACAATCTTCTGATTCCCTGAACTCTGCTTAGATAGTGCTTGAAATAAATCATCTTTTGCGTTTGGTGCTATTACCCCACAAACCAAAAGACAACGAAGAGCTTTTTCCTGGCATTTTTGGTGATCGGGTTTGGGTTGTATTCTCTTATGATGTTTTAAGGTGAGATGGCAAAGGGGAGAAGTTTTCTGCAGAAAAACTTGATTTAATTGCTAGCTTTGGCATTGCTGTGTTGTACACATGAAGCATTTCAGCAATCTAAGGTGTTAAAGCAAATGCTCTTGGTCAGAACTGCCAGTGTCCCATGCACTGAATGCAGTTAGGGTCCAGGCTGGATCTTAAGGACACATAATGAATGTCTTGGGTATTGCTGCAAAACCTGGACTCGGCTCAACATAGTGTATAGTCTTCTCTGTCACCAAAAAATTATCAACTATTGTTATTTTTGTTGCTTAGCTCTGTTATGAAATAAAAACATTGCTAAAACTGATTAATAACTCCTAGAAACCATAAAGAGAACATATAATTAATTTTAAAACACTTAGAAGTTTTCAGCTCATACTTCCTTGGAAATTATAATTCTCCCAACTTAAGGATACCTTAACATATATGGTTTATCTGTACATAACATATATGTGTTTCTGTACATTCCTCTTCAGGAGCCAACGATGTAGAGTTCGTATGTGCATTACATCTATGTTTCTGACAGGGTGAACATCTAGCTAATGAAGACTGATTAAATAAACAAATTAGAAAATACCCTGTAAGAGATGCACTGTAACATGAAAAGCACTTTTTGACAAGGAAATCTTTCAAATGTTGTGTCTTATAAAAGATTTCGGAAAGATATCCTAAATAGCTGAAACACCTGCTTTGCTATGACAGGGTTTATCACGTCTTGACTTTTGATGCTGGTAGCTGTTCCTTTGTGTCCTGGGCACTGACATAACTTGGAGGCCTCCAGTACTCTCCAAGACCATATCGATGGAGAGAAACACACTTAATTTTTTAACGTGTGCATGTGACAAACATTGGAAGCCAGCACTTTGCAGGATGACCACATGCTCTTTGAGGTCTGCACATGACAAAAAACAATTTTTTAGGTGTGCAGTGGAATCATTTCAACATTTATATATACTGTCTTGAGCAACTATGTGAGGATCTGCAGTCCAAGAAACCTTTTTTGACAAAGAACAGGCATCCGCCATGATAACCTGGATATTTCTATTTTTTTGGTCTGCTGACCCGTAATGTCTGTTGGAATGTATGCAACAAAATACATGCTGCCCACTTTCAAAACACTTGGAGACTATCCGAGGCTAAATTCATTATCATTAATAGGAACAATATTAAACTGTTCCACTTCATGATTTCTGGTCATAGAGATTGTTTTTATTTTACTTATATTTGATGCATTTGTTTGGATTTTGCCACAGTTTGGACAAATGGACACTGTTACATGACAACATTTCCTTAGCAGATAGTGATTTTGAGTTATTTTCTTTTTCTGCTAATCTTTAATTCTATATACCTTATTCTCCTTAATTTTCGCGGGTTCTTAAATTCGCGATTTTCGCGATTTTAAAAAATTCGCCAACTTAAAAACCCGTGAAAAATAACAACCGCGAACTTTGATCTCGCGAAATTTAATGGACATAAAAAAAATCATGTACTTGTGTTTTCAAGGATCCTAAACAACGTTTAGCACAAGATGTTAGCACAAGGAACTGGGCTTTCATCTATCAACTTTAGATGTTGATCAGCGTCAATATTTGCCTCAAGTTCTTCTTCGGCATCTGAATAATCATCTTCGCACAGTTCCTCCAATACATCCTTTGTACAGTCGTCAAATTGACCATCCTGTCCTGGCTCCTTGTAGTGTGTAGTTACAAGTGTCTTGTCTCTTTCCATTATTTCCCTGTTCCTTGGTGTATCTAACTCTCGACAAGCGATAATGACTCGGAAGAACAAAAACAACTTTTTTTTTACTGTAAGACTGACTTTTTGAGGAATACAGCTGCCGCTAAGAGACAGCATATTGGTTTTGTTTCATGTGTTGATTAACGTACAATTTTTGTAAAATTGTAAAAAAAAAAAAACAACAACTTAAGGTAGTAAGAACGGGTCAGGGGTTAAAAAACAACTTACCTTCATTTTCAATTCAATTAATCTTCAGACATATCTATGAACAATCCCAAATTTTGGAGCTTATCTGTGCTCTGGTTTTGGAGTAATAACTGGTTGAATGCCGTTGTCAAGGGTGGCATAACCGTCCGCCATATTGGATTGGCAGCCGCATACAATTGCACAGCGGAGTCTGTTCGCATGCACTTTTGGGTATTCTCGGCGTGGAGTACACGAGACACGCGAGTATAATGCGCACTAAGAGGTGCGCATTGTGGCCGCTGACATTATGCTTCACAGTGTCATTGTTATTGTCGTTGCTAAGGAGCCTTCCATTGTTTTGACTCAGCGACGCGAAACACGCTTAAAATTCGTCATTTTTCCACGGATCTTTCACGAAATTAGTGTCCCATAAAGCAATGCAACATCTGAGAGAGCAAGTAAACATGGTGGACTAGATTTGACCGAACGAGCTGATCAAAAGAGGAAAAATTGGACGGATTTTTAGCATACGGGAATCGAAAATAAAGTGATTTCTGAGAGCTTTGATTGAAAGCAACTGAAATTTGGCAGAGTTAACAAACATAAATGGGGCTATGTTCCCTGACTTAGCCGCCATGAATTGTTGCTTCCGATCGATATTACGGTATGTTACCTGACTGGTCTAGAGGGGTTTACTTATCTCTTGTATGATTGAGATTTGGGTGGCGGCTAAGTCGGACAAGAATCTTTTATTTGTAATTTTTAAATATTGTGAAGCAGAAAGGTTTTAAAAGAAAAACTAGGGAGATACTTATAAATTACTGATTTTGAGTGACATTTTTAGATGTTAATTTTCACACCTTTTTGGCGGGAAATTGAATTTTTTGACTTCAAATTCGTATTCTGCGGTAAAAATAACCCTAAAGAAGTGTTATCAGGAATTCACAAAAAGTTGATTAAACCTTAAAATATGGGCCAATTTTGGACCCATCTGACCCGTTCGTACTACCTTAATCGTCAATTTCGCGAAATTAAATTCCCTGCAAACACAATTTTTCTCTGCGATCGCGTAATTAAAGACTCGCGAAATGTGTTGAGAAAATTTTCGCGAAATTTAAGTCCCGCGAAAATAAAGGAGAATAAGGTACTTCTATTAGGATTGAGTTGAGCGGCTAGCAAGGTTTAAAGTGGGGTTTAGCACGCTACCCACAACCATATTGACAAAAGAGAAGTGGTTCACTGAAGTATCAACATAAAGGATGAATAAGGTAACTTTGAACGCTTTGTGCAAGTTCAATATACTTGAGCCGAAAAAAGTTATTCCAGAAAGGTGATGTAAATCCCTCCAATGTCTGATTCATCACTGTGATTGCTTTCAACAGCGTTAGACTTTTGAGAAAAAATTATTTTAAAATTAGTTCCAATGCTTCATCTAATTTAGTATGCAATACTTGAAACTATGTTATTTATTCACTTTGGCAGTTTTTCCATGTTTATCGAATGGTATTGCATAAAAAGGGCTTTTTCTTCATCACTTTCTAGTTCTCATTAGCTCACAGCTCTTGGAGACTTTGATATCAATAACTTTAATGTCATCTACCAGATCCACAATTTTGCAGTCAAGTGATTAAGGCACTAAATATTTTGTTTCAACAGTGGTTCGAAGAAATTTTAGCATTTTCACTTTGATGTGATTACTTTCAGTGATTAACCCTTTAGCTTCTTTGATAGATTTCTGAACAAATTTTTGATGACCATCGCTAAATTTTCTCAGATTCTTTCTCCTTCTCTGACATGTCACCCATATGTTTTGAGCTTGCATTGACAACATTTTCATGTTCTTGAGAGCGATAGAGTCCCAGATTTCAATTCGTGGGTCCCGTAACCAAATGTACAAAACAGGGAGAGCTGAAAAGACTGACCCCCACTGTGTGGAGTACCCACTGACCCCACTCCATGGACTACCCTATTGACTACCCCATGAACTACCCCATGAACTACCTAAATAAGCAACAAAATTTATGTTTATGGGGGAAAGAGAAACAAGAAGCCTACCTGTTCCACCTACATGATCATAACCATATCAAAAACAGCTGCAATTTTCTTTTCACTGACTTCTTCTACTAAGTCTTTTTTTTATTTTTGCCCCAATAGAGACTAGGGGTCGGTGGGTACTCTGCAGAGTGGGGGTC
>JAHPZR010021850.1:15000-17026 GCA_019787425.1 Platygyra sinensis
TTTGCTTGCCTTAACATCTCCAACTTCTTTGTCCTTTACCACTACTTTCTTAGTTAAGAATCCACAGCCAATTTTATGCCCCTGGAGGCACAATGTTGAGTGTTGAATTCCACTCGCTAAAGGAGCCAACGAGAGCACTGGGAATATTTATATCTTACCACCAAAAACAAAATGAAGGAAAAAACAATTGCAAATTGTAAGCACCATCTCGCTGGACTGGTCTCCTGATTATGGAAAAACTTTTACCATTATTCACCGCTATAACATGACAAAATATATTACCTTTACTGTAAAGCTACCCATCAATGAATATTTGATTGAGATCCCACACAAGTACGCATTGCGGACCTATTTTTTAATCATGTTAAAAATGTTTGCGAAAATAACAAGCTTGTTGAATTCTACTTTAAACTGCTCCACAGGATAGTGTTGACTGAAAAAGAGCTTTCCTTCTACAGTATTGAATCAGACATAGGTAACCTAAGTCTGCATACAAGCCAATTGTGGCCCATCAGGCTAGAGCGTATCCCAGTTTCTATAGCATGAAGCGACTAGGAGTATTTCTATAGCATGAAGCGACTAGGAGTATTTCTACTCCCCTTGGATGGGATACTAGCCGATTGCAGTGTTAACCCCCAGCATTGAGTTTCCCAGTACCCATTTATTCACCTGGGTGTAGGGAGGCAACGTGAGAATAAAGTGTCTTGCCCAAGAACACAGCACAGTGTTCCCGGCCAGGTTTTGAACCCAGACCTCTCACTCTGGAGTCCAGTGCACTAACCATGAGGCCACCGCACCCTCCCATGGAATCAGAGATGCCAAGAACCCAACTTCAGAAGTCACACTTTCCAAACAACCATTGGTCAAAACACTTCTTTTCTAAAGTCATTAAGTGGGGCAATAAAGAAAACGGCGCATCTAACTCTCCATCTCTACCTCAAATACTGTTTAGTTTGGAAAACAACAACAACAACTTTATTAAACCAAATATAATAGTTAGTGGATGGCCTACCCCGCAAATAGTTGGAGCAAAAGAACTATCCCCAAGTTGCTGATAAGTCAATAGTAAAATTTAATCACACACTGCTATTCATTTAGTATTATTTACATACACAAAAATAACTTAAAACAGAAACAAACATGAAAGAATTCGTTAGAAAGCTCACTTCTAAACTTCAAATCAAAAAGTTATCTGAAATTGTAATAATGTTGCTCTATGGCTAGTAGTAAGATAAATTTTAAAAAGGAGGCTTTACACATATTCTAGATCTTTTACATTGGAGAACCTTATTTGCTTAATTGAAATGTTGTATGACTAAAAGTCAGTTTTAATTAGATCCAACTTGAAATCATTGATGTGGAGTGGCACAGCTATCCTGTGTGCTCTTGCCTGTCGTCCGGTGTTCCAACGACTCCATTTTTCTTCTTCAAAAACAAGGCTTTAAATAAAACATAAAAACAGTGATTTGTTAATAATAATAATAAGTTAATAATAATAATAACAACAACAAGAACAACAAGAACAACAACAACAAGAACAACAAGAAGAACAAGAAGAACAAGAAGAACAAGAAGAACAAGAACAACAAGAAGAACAAGAACAACAAGAACAACAAGAAGAACAAGAAGAACAAGAAGAACAAGAACAAGAAGAAGAAGAAGAAGAACAAGAAGAAGAAGAACAAGAAGAAGAAGAAGAACAAGAAGAAGAACAAGAACAAGAACAAGAAGAAGAAGAAGAACAAGAAGAACAACAAGAACAACAACAACAACAAGAACAACAACAACAATAAGAACAACAATAAGAACAACAATAAGAACAACAATAAGAACAACAATAAGAACAACAATAAGAACAACAATAAGAATAACAATAAGAACAACAATAAGAATAACAATAAGAAGAAGAAGAAGAAGAACAAGAAGAATAAGAATAAGAAGAATAATAATAAGAAGAAGAAGAAGAATAATAAGAAGAATAAGAAGAATAATAATAATAAGAATAATAATAAGAATAATCATGATG